>SCDZ01000508.1:0-51080 GCA_004143845.1 Drosophila lacertosa | reverse complement strand
GATTTCCGCGCGAAATAGCTAACCGCGGTTTGCCACTTCACTTCTCGGGTACGTAGGGTGCCTTCTCGGATACTTTTACTAAAGTCTTGTATTTTTTTTCGCATAGATATTGTGAAATTCTCGTTCGCAGCGGAGCGGTATCAAAACACTTCCGCGTCACAAACAAGCGTCACTTTCTCCAGGCATGTCACGGTGTGTATGTGTGTGTGTGTATGGAGTGTGGAGTGTTGTGTGTGGAGTGCTATAAGCAAACACTTTCGAGTGCATTTAAAGTGTGGCACAAACAGTGGCAGCTACTTCAGCTGCCTCATTCGGCGCCCTATGCCCCACTTCATGGGAAGTTAAGCTCAGACACACACTTGAGGCAGCTCCTTCCCCTTCCCCCTTACTGCGCTACCCAGCGGCCGCAGCTGCCATTGTCAGTGTCACAAGTGGAGAGGCTTGGCAAACTTTTTTTTTGCCTTGGTAGTTGCCAATGATATTTACTAAAAAATTACACACAAAATGCGCAACGTTGCAAAAAAGCCGCCAAGCCGAGGATCCGCCGCGTGTCTGCCAAGTGCAACAAGTGGCAAGTGGCAGCCCCAGCCGCCAACTTACAACGCTTTGCTGCCACTCAGTTGCTCACTTCCATGCTTCCTTGCGAAATTCACACTTGAAAGCGGCAACAATCGAGCACAGCCCTGGCAAGGACTTTCAGCGTCGCATATGCGGCTGCCAACTTGTGCGCCTGCTACGCCAGGACACACTAGCGCCCTCCCCTTCCGGTCTGCCACGGCTTAAAGTGCTCGACAGAGCTCGGGGTCTGGCCAGCTGTTGTGCTGGCTCCTTTGCCGGCGCAACAGTTTGAATTTGCCTAAATATTTTCGGCTAAAAGATTTCCGGCCAACTCTCCATGTGCCAGGGCCGCCAGAGCGCATAACATGAGCATAGTTTGCTAATTTTCGGAACCTAATTTGTGTCATCCTGTTGCAAAGTTTCCACTTGCCATTTGCCAGTTGTCAACCATAGTTGCGCAACAGGAGTCAAGGCAAGTGCGTTAAACTGGTTTTGGGATCGGGATTAGAAGTTGGCAGTAGTTGGTAAACTGATTGTCTGCATGTAAGTAATTGGAGTGGAGCTAATTAGTTTGGGATTGCGGATTAAGCAGGGCTGTAAACTGGGGCGAATGTGTTAAGGGAAGTGCGAATGTCACTCTTATACCTAAGAGCATTAAATCAGACAGCACGAGCGAAGAAGATTTACTTTGCGGAATCCTCGTAGACTTAAATACGAATAAAGTACAGATTTAATAACAAGCATCAATAATTTAATTCTATTTACTTTAACTAGCAGTAGCAAAAACTTATTCCCATTTTAAATGACGTAACTTATTTGCTCACATTCCACATTTATTATGACTCCCCCTTATACCTTTTGATTACTGCTCCAAGCCCCAAAGCCCCCTTCGGAAACTTCATCCATTCAAACAACAGCAGAACAACTGTTTCTACCTACCTGTGTGCCCGGAGCACCTATGCGAAATTGCTGAATCGTCGCAAAATCACTTTTACGATTTTGGTTTATATAGCAATAAAAGGAGAATCCTGCTCGTTGCTGCCTGGAAACTAGCGCAATACAACTGAGAAATCTTTTGTGTTCTGCCGCCGGAACAGCTGAGACTCGCGAGCTGTGTGTGAAAACTTTTGGCGGAGCCTGTGCTCAATGAAATTGCATGAGGCAAACAAAGTAATTTTTATAGCGCCTGCCAGATACACACACACACACATGTATATACATATTTATGTGCCTTATATGGCGGCAAATACTCGCTCGTATAACACTTTCGTTCTGATTTTCTTTGCTTTTCACATTTTCCTCAGCCTTTTTTGGGCAACGTCACTGCGCGGGCCTTGAGCAGGACCCAACGCGAAAAAGGTGGAGCTGTGTAGTTCAATTCGTTAACAAGCTGTGAGGAGTGTCGTGGCTGGAAATTTACGCGTCGCGTTACATAAACTTTGCCATTTCATTCAGGCAACAGGGCCAACGTCTCAGAATCCGACTTCAACTTCTTCAGTCTCCAGGCTCGATCTCAAGCTTAAGCTCGGCAAAGGGTGGCGTCGATGACGCTGCGCGAAAGTCAGCATGACTCTTTAGTTGCCATATATATATATGTATATATATAAGGGATATGGTTTGGCATCTTTGGATGCGCTAATTTTGCACTCAGCATGTGTGTGTGTTTGTGCACGTCAAGTTATTGAAAACGAATGGCGTGTGAAAAATGTGAATTACGCGTTTGTGTATGAAAGTTGTTCCTCTCTTGCATATGCCCCAGGAGAAAAGGCTTCCTGCCTGACTGCCTGCCTGCATGACTGTCAATGGAGCTTGTTTTACTTCGTTTGTCGGGCTGATAAGACAGATGCGGAGGCTGAATACGATTTCTACTATATCGATTTTTGCTATAAAAAATATATATCATGATTTGCCTTAAATAGTAAACTAGCCTATATGGGGTATTTTTATATAAACAATAAACGTTCAAGCTAACAATAGCCTGAAATTTAACTATATTGAGATACCCGAATTGATTTTGATTAAATTTCTTAAGTGGAGGCTGACCTTGAAAATGCTATTGCACTTTCGAATCTTTGCTTTGCTCGAAAGGCGGAGAGACGCCCCCAATTCCGGAGCAGCTGCCGTTTACGCATTCAACACCCGTCTAATTAACCCGCACTGGGTTAGTCAGTTGCCCGTTCCTCGTCCTTAGCATTAATCTGCTGACTCGCCGACTCTCTGACTCATCTGCTATTGTTTGGTAAGCTCGTTGGCACCACCCGCACCGCCCGATTGGGCACTTGCCAGCCGGTTCCGGCACATATGTTTTTAATTATAACTACACTACAGTCACCCCCCTCGCAGTCACCGTCTCCGCTGCGGCCTTCGATTTGCTCTGTCTGCAAGTCTGTCTGGATCCCGGCTCTCTCTGTCTTTGTGTTTTTGTTTTTTTGTCGAGGCCTGTCAGCCTTTTGACTATGTGTGTGAGTGGGTGCTCCACATTTTGGTGGCTGCGCATTTCTCGTTTCTCGTTTGCCATAATTTTGCGAATTTATGACGCGTTACATTTACAACAAACGAGACATTTTATAGCAGATCATCAATCAATTTGTCAGCTTCTCAGAAGCGGCTGTGCGCACATTGACAGTTATAGAGTGGCCCCTGGCCCATGGCCCAGGGTCCGTTGCCACGCCCCCCAGTTAGTCAATGTGGACGCAGTGCATGGCGATAATTAAACACATTGGCTTGGGCGCCCATAAACTTATTTATAGCGCTGGCACACGCTATAAAATATAGCTTTATGGCACAAACCGCAAACTGCAACAAGGCGACGGTGCTGGGAAAGGGCTCGGGCCGCGTCAGGCTGCAGCAAATAGTGAGGGCCAAAAGGCAGAAATGTCAAAGGCAGCAGCAACGAACGAGGAAGTCGCCTTGACGGCCAGTCACTTGGACCCCATGAGGGATCCCGCCGGGGGAGGGGACCCAGCGGGAGGGTGTGCTGCTTGCAAGTTTACCACATTAATTTCCGCAGCGCAGTTTTTTGCTGGTGGTGCTGCTGCTACTGTTGACTGAAGACGGCGACGTGGCTGTCGAAGTTGCTGGCGTCTCGTGAATGTTGCTGGCGTGCCTGTCGGGATGTTGCTGCTGTTGCTGACGCTGCTGCAGTTTGACAAGCACAAACAAACAGTGAGCAATGCTGCTGTCGCTGTCGCTGCTGCTGCTGCTGCTGCTGGTGTTTTTGTTGTTGTAATGTGACAAAATGAAGACACATGCTGCCTTGCTGAAAGCTGTGCAAAGTAATTAGACAAACATTTGCCCGTGGTCGGGGCCAGCTGCAAGCTGCAACCCTCAAATACGCACACACACTTACACACACGCACGCATACAACTGCTAATTGCTTCAATCAACACGTCGACGTAGTTTTGTCGCCGCTTTTGTTAGTTTTAACAGCTTCGCCTCCAGCTGTCCAGACAGACAGACGGACAGACAGACAGAGAGGCATAAAGCAAGTCAAGCCAAAAGTTTTAAAAATGTGCTTTAAGAGCCTCGCAACAATAACAATGTCAAATGTTTTCAATATACCACGCCCCCAGCGCCTTAATTCGCTCGCAGCGAAGCCAGCCTGCGTTTATTGCAGAAATTTTCAACTAAATTGCCACGAAAATTGCACTAAAATTACAAATGATGTGATGCCAAGACAGGAGATGGAGAGAGGTGTGCGGTGGTGGACGCGGAATGTGTGGGGAGAAATGGAAGCTGGCTGCTGGTCGCGTTAATGACGACGCCACCATGGACACCAATTGGAGCATGCGACGAGACGCGGCTGCTTCTAATTGTTTTAGCACTCGTTTGGGGGAAGGTGGCTGGGCCAGGGGATCAAGCGGGTGCCAGAGTCCAGTCGAAGCTTTGTTTTTGTTCTGTGTTTGTTTGTTGTTAATGGGAGGGCGGCCAGGCTGTGCAGCAGCGCCAGCTTTTAAGTTTTTGGTATGCGTGCAAGTGTTAATTACAATCCTGCGACAATTTGAAAGATTTGCCTTCGCTCTGACAAATTATTGGCGATCTGGCAACGCTCTGGGGCCGCACAGCATGCAAATGGGCTTGCGGTTTTGAGGCTGGCCTCGGGCTGACAGTGGACCAGCGGGTGCTCCATGTGAACAATACAAGGCTTTAACACTGTCAGCTGCTTTGTAGTTGTCAGTGGCAGAAAATCGGGAATTCTAGATTGTCTGTTGAATGAATCTCATTAGGGGCACACACAGCGCATAGCGAGTGCCAACTGCAATCGTTATTGATTCTCTTCGCGACTGCCCTAATTAATTTGCGTTTAAGTTCCACAGATTTTTAAGCCTATTAATTGGCATATTACTTTGAATAACAAGATTTTCAATTGTCAGTTTGATTTCACTTTAAATCAAAAGACGATAAAACAATTAGTTTCAAACAGAGTTAAGAATTCTTTAAATACAGTAGATGCCTTTAGAATATTCAATTACGTATTAGCCTTTTGTAGCCGATTCGCATCGATTTTGGTATATGCATAGGCAATTAAGATGCCCACAGGCTGTAAAGCATACAACAACAACATCGTATTAATTTGCACAATTCAATGTGGCACTTAATACCAAAGACGTGTCAATTTCATGGCTGACAAACCGTTTGAGATGCCGTTGCCGTAGCCATCGTACTTGTTGTTGCTGCTGCTGTTGTCATTCCTGTGAACGGACAGATCCGACGAAGAAGCAGCAACACATGCATCAAGGGTCGGCCAGCGCTTATGGGAATTAATTACAGCCATCAAAAGTTATTAGGCGCAATTATCACAATGTTGGCGACGTGCAAGTTGACGCTGACCACGAGATCATGACGATGCAGATGATGCTGATGAAGATGGCGATGGCGATGGAATGGCTTTCATGTAGATGGGAATGACGGCGCATTGCGACACCGTTTGGCTCATTTCAGCGGATGGATGGATGGATGGCTAGATGGATGGCCGCTGGTCGCTGGTAGCGGGTAATGGCCCTGACTTAAGGGCAGCAACGCGCATCAAAGGGCGGGTTTTCGTGGGAGGAGTGGAATTGGGAATGGCAAATGTCAAATGAGTTGTGCAGTTGCCGACACTTGAGACACTGACACGGCCCTTTTGGCTGCCGGCAAACTGGTGATGAAGAAGCAGCAGAAGATGGAGGAAAAAACAGCTAGCGAAATGCGCCATAAATTAAAACTAAATGCCGCTGCCTGTCACAGGCAGAAACTGGAGACAGCGGCGACTGCATCGAAGATTAACGCACACTCACACACACGCCTGGCACGCCCACAGCGTGCGAAAGGGCGTTGCCACCCACCCACACACACACATGCGTACAACACATGCGACAGGCCGAAAACAAAAGTCAGGCATTGGCCGCATGATTTACGGCCCAAATGGAAAATTGCGCATACGCGACGTTGCCACACACACAAAATACCCAAAAAAAAAACATAGAAAAAAGGAATGAAAATTGCTCATAAATTTACACGCACGTTCGATGCAAATAACTTGAAGTTGGCTATTGCGAAATTTTAGCCCGGCTAAAGGATTGCATCGTTGCACCGGAACTAAAGGACCGGGGGCCTAGTGGGTGGTCCTTTTGACGCTCGCTAGACATTTGGTCATTTGTTGCCACCGCTTGTTGGTGCAAATTGCGAACAACAACAACAATAATAATACACAGCTAGCCAAAGTGGGACGCCAACGCGCGGACTGACGCAAACTGCGACAACGTCACAGAGACATCATCTTGTTAGCGTTTTGTCAGCCAGCCTGTCACATTCGCTACTTGCTGCTGTGGTACCCGCAACAAGTTGACAACGAGGTGGTGCCCGGGTTGGGCTGGGGGCTGGAACATCCTACTCAGCGGGGAACTGCCGCCTTCTCGTCTCCTTTTGCACGCACTTCACGCCTCACTTGACTTACATTTGGGCCGACATCAGCGACATCAACGCCGACAACGACGACGACGACGACTCTGGAGCGCAAAATCTTTAATTGTCGCGCAATTTTCCAGTTACTGCATTTCTTTGCTCTCAACAGCGCACGCCTCCCCAAGCTGCCCAATTGCTATGGAATTCATGTATTCATTCACTTGCCACCAGGCTGCACAGTGGTATAATTTCATGTAGCAAACATTAACTCACAAAATGTAATTTACTATACTTTCCAGTAATATTAACCTTCATGTTATGAGGTGAATGATATAATTTGGCAAATCAAAAGAAACGTGGACAAGTAGTAAACCAGGCACTATAAAAATGTCACACTGTAATAGGCACTATAAAATCGTTTTATTGCTAATCAGCTTTCAGCTCGCAATCAAACAAAATCATAAACTGGAATTAAATTTTATGGCTTCTAGAGTTATTTGGGGCTATTTAAAAATAATTCTTGAACTTTCCACGGTGCGAACGCTTTAGATATTCATTCATACAATTCCGTTTTTTTTTCGCTCTCTTCGCTTTCATTTTGAAGTCTGGCCGTTGCATTCATTTGGACGCCACTTGCGCATGCAAGTGATACGCCCGGGCCTCCAGCTGGAGCTCCCCAAAGACGACAATGGCAGAGCGAGGAAGCGAGCGAGCGAGCGGGCCACTGTGAACAGTAACTACCAATTAGGCGGGTAGCGAAAGCAATTTCAATTAAAAGAATTAATTGCGTGTGCGGCAGGCAGTTGAAGTGCCCCCGCACAGAGCGACAGAGACACACAGAAACAGAGACAGAAACAAAAACAGAGGCAGACACAAACGACGTGCAACACTTTCGGGCGCGATAAGCGCCACTTATCTAAATACATATTTACTTCGCTGAAGGGAGAGCTTTCGCTTAACGGCTTTGTTCGCCTTAAAGTATGCAGCGCCCGCATTGGAGGTGGCAAATGCAGGGGCTTGCGATTTTTATCGCGTTTCAGGCAGCTTGACAGGCGCCAGCAGCACTGACACCTGCAACAACTTTTCTGGCACAACAACACAAAGCTTTTTCCGCTTCCGCTGTGGAAGCTGTCGAAAGCGGCTTTCGACAGTAGCCAAAGAGATGGAAATTGCGCTCTGACGAAACCGGAACAAATTGTACAATAGCCATACGCCATTAGCCAGGCTAATTAGTGGCCACACAGATTAGAGATCAAAGACAACGTAGCGTAGCATAAACTAACAATAAGATAAACATTAAGAACTCCAACTAAACAAAAGCCACGGACAGAGTAGGTGCCAAGTGAGGCGGGAGCAGGCCGGCTCATTAAAATTGGACAACAGTTTCTCAGTTGCTCATCAGGGCAGAGAGATGCCAACAAATCAATGCTACAAATGCCAAGCGACCAAAATGGGAGCACATAAAAAAAATCAAATATATTTTACGAGCAACTGCAACTTTGAATGCGGCTACTACTAAGCTAAAAGCATTGCTGAGTCACGGAGTGGGGGCGGTACTGGGCATGCCAGGGAGAGCGGTAAACCGCAACGTGGAGTGTCGGCGAGTTTCCACGTGTAAAAGCGCATGTAAAATGTCACTTAAACTCGCTCAATATTTGATAGGGCCACAGGCAAATTGAGTCACCTACAAAATGCAAACGGGCGCCACTCAAACGCCCCAGCGGTTGCACAGACAACACAACAACAACACACACTCACACACACACACACACACACACAAGCAATGGGTGCTTTATAAAAATGTTTTACGATTGCCGGTACAAAGCAGCTCAGCAGTGAGGCAAACTGAAAAACAAAGACTCGCCAACTGGGCATAAAGCGAGTTTTATTGTGCCGTCGTGCCACGCCAGATAAGAGAGCACACAGCGAGCGAGAAAGAGTGAGACAGAGACAGAGAGAGAGAGAGAGCTAGAGAGTGGCCTCCCATGCTAAAGCCAACCGGCATTGCATTAAGCGAACGGCCAGACCACTGAAGACGTCTGGACGTGAGCGTGAACACATGAATAGCTGCCGGCAGCCTAATGGATATGGATATGGATATGGATACGGGATACGCTGAAGTCACAAATAACAACGACAACCAACAAATGGAGCAAGTTTCTATATGCATATTTCTTTATGTTTGTTTTACCCTTACGCAAGGCATTATGAATTTGTTACCTGATGTGACAATATCTATCACTTAATTCAAATTAACTGATTCAAAAATCAAAATAAATTAAAAAAAACTATTTAAAATCTTTTCAAGTGTTTATGTATTTTATTTAATTTATTAAATGAAAACTGCTCTTTGTAAAAGTAGAGCAAGGGCATTTTAGCTTCTGCACTCATAACTGTTGCTTTTTGTTTTAAAGTATTGCTTTTTTTCGCGTGAGACTTCTTTTCAATTTCATTATCAAGTTTTATGCGACGCGCATCGTTTTACTTTGGAGCTGGCGACATTCATATGTACATACATATGTACATATGTATGTATGTGAACGGAAAAAGGCTTTGCGGTGACCTTTGTGCCGTCGGCTGGGGCTTGACCGGTGACATGGACACCAACTGATTGGCGGCCGGGCGATCCACACGCTGTCCGCTTTTGCGGTGCCCGCATCTCCGGGCGCCTTTGAGCTCCTTGCTATTGTTGCCGCGCATTAAATTGAATGTTGCGGCTGCCCAACTGGCAGCTCATCAGCGAAGACAGCACGAGATTCAATCGCTGAAAAGAGCAAGCCTCAGGCAACGTTTATTGGCAGTGCGCATTAACCGCAACATACAACAACGACAACAGCAAGTTTAAGTTCTGCGGCAAAATCAATTGTTGCTGCTGTCAAATTAAGCTGCGAGCAATAACACAGCTGGACGCGACTCTTCGTCTTTGCATATTGTTGTTGATGTTTCTGATGCTGTGGCAGTTGTTGCTGTTGTTGTCGTTGATGTTGTTATTGCTTGTTTTCGATTTCGGCAGCGGATTAGCGTTGCAAATGATGTCATCAAGTTGAGCATGAAAAGACGCAGCTCGCTCTGAAATAATATAATTACTTCGCGGAATCATAGCAAATGAGCTCTAGCTTAAAGTGCCTGACTGTTGAGTACCCTGTACAAAAAGACCTTTTAAATATTCGTCTGCTTGCTATACACATATTTATTAATTAATGATTAAAAAAAATAATAATATTTAAAATCTAATGCTATTAATTATTCTATATTGCATATGTATGCATGTATAAATCCAAGTCAATCTAAAAAGAAGAGTATCCATTTCACAGCCACTTTTGCTGGCACCTTTTATTACTTATGTATGTATAAGTAGGTATAAGTGGCATAGAATTCGTGTTAATTTATGAACTATTATTTTCCAGTAGATTCGAATCGTTTTTAATTTCTATGAAATAAGCTTTGAGTAGGAAAAAGCATTATTCACATGAATTTCCGTACATTGAGCCTTCAAGCACTGCTCCCAATATGCAGTTGCAACCTTTTGGGTTGCATGCGCCTTTCCGTTGCCCCTTGCCGTGTTCCGCTTAATGGCAGCCGAAAGTGCTCAGCAGCAACAATTGCTGATGTTGTTGTTGCTGTTGCTGCTGGCTGCACACAAAAGGAACGATAACAACGATAACATTTTAGCACATAAATTACAAATTCATGAAAAATTTTACGCTCGTGTTTTGCAGTTTTTGTTGTGTTTTATTTCGTTGTTGTGGTTCTTGTTGTTGTTGCTTTCGTTGTTTGTTTTCTGTTTTTGGCGGCAAACGCATTGCATGTTGCCGCCGCCGCCGCCGCCTCCGCCGCCTCCGCGGCCGTTGTTGCCGCTGCTGCTGCTGATGGCATTTATGTTGCTCGCTGGCAGCAACATGCATAGAGCAGACCGACAGATATCGCACATGAATCGCATGTGTGTATGTGTGTGTGTGTGTGTGTGTATGTGGGATAGGCGTTTGCCTTATGTGGCCACAAAAGGTGGCACCAAAGGTGCAGTGCGGTCAACGCGTTATTTGCAATTCATTGCTGCTGTTGCCGCCAGCAATGGGATTGGGATTGGTATAGGGATTGCCGCTGGCATCTGTTTAGTCAGCATTTGGCCACATGTGAGGTTGAGGCTGAGTTTTGGGCTTCATTTTATGGCTTCATTTTAATGCCGCATTGCAAGCAATTTAAATGTTAATCAATTGCTGGCAATGGGGCTAAAAGTGAAATGTCCACATGTGGCGAAAGTCTCCGCCTAGAACCGCGTTTATCGAGCTGTCTGGCTGGCGGAATTAATAATCGCAGCGCGCCGAAAAATAAATAAACCTGGCAAATGGAATTTAAATCAAAATAAATGCAGCAAACGCGCATCGACAATTTGTTTGCTTGTTTTGGGGCGAAAGTTGCCTCGGCCAGCAGCCGCCGGCGGGAGGAAGTGGAGCATAGACTGAAAAAGTTATGAGCGTCGCGTCGTCGAGCCGGAAAAGCAACACGTAGCATTTTTCACGAGTCCCATACCAACACACACACACACTGTTGATTTTTGGCCAAGGCTCAACAATTTCCAACACATGCAAAAAACGAAAATCTAAAAAATAGCAAACAAATCTGGTGCATAGTTTGATTTATGCCTCTTGATTTGCTTACCTCCAAATCCCATGCGAAACTCTGGCAATGGCTGCAACTTAATTTGCGTGATGCATCAAGCGCAAATATTTGCACAAAGTGCCCGCCTAACGCAACAAAATGGAGTTTGTGCAGCCCTAGCGGCAACCCTGGCTGGCTAGTGGAGCATACAAAATGAACAGCAGCTGATAACCGGGCTAAAGTCGCAGATGATGTCGTAAAGTGGAAAGAGGGGAACGGCAAATGGCCAAAGAAAATGATGAGAAAAATTCCACAAGCTAAAATTGCATTATGTCGATTTTGTGGATTTTTCCCATTTTATATGCTAAAAAGCACAGCGATGCGAGCGAAGCTGGAAGGAAAAAGGATGAATGCAAGAAATAACTAGCGAAAGCTGCTCGGCTGCAAGTAGCTTAAAGAGAAGATCCCCTCTTCACCAGCCCATGCCCAAGACACAAGAATCGTCAACATTAAAGGACAGTGCAGAAGTAAAAAAAAATGTATTCTCGCCCAAGGACAAGGAGCAAACAATTTTGAAAGACTTTTATTGGTTTTGTGCTGGCAGCGAGTGAAGTCGCAGAAACTTCAGAAACAGGTGCTCCTCCAATCGCCCGCCTAGCGAGTAACACGAAAACCAAAAGAAAACTCAAAGAAAACAATGGGAAAACTAAAGTTTTCACAACTATGATAAATGTGAGAGGAAAATATTATGAAAAGTATATGAAAATATTTACAAATTGAATATTAACTTGCGGCTATTTGACACTTTTGTAGGTCAACAACTTAAGAGCTTATTCTGAATTCTCCAATGGGAATTCCTTCCATTTCACAACATATACAAAATAATTTTATTATATGCCAACTTTAATATAAGGTATCCATTTCAGAGTCCTTATCAGAGTCACTTCGACTGCAATCGTTTGCCCAATAAATTTGTAACCCAAAAACTTTTTCGCACTTTAATTTTGTTTATCTGGGCGCACACGGCCGACTCTCAAAGGCAGTGCTAGCTGCTGCTGGGCGTGTTTTTAATTGCCGGGACAATTAAAAACAATTTTGCAGGCACCCAGAGCGGGGCAATAAATTTAATTGGCCGCAATGACGCCCCTTGAAAGACGCCCCCTTTGACTTTTGTTGGCTTTCACATTCTCCCCGACTGCCTCTCGGTCTCTGTGTCTATATCTCCATTTTCATTTCCAGCTTCATCTCCGGCAGCGTCTCCATCTCCGCCTCCGTCTGAGGGTATTTTGGCTTGGCAGCCATTTTCGCACCTACTGACAAGGTGTCGGTGTGGGGCGCGCAGCAATTTATGCGGCTGTCAAATGCAACCCTGCTTGATTTTTATTGGCAGCAAACACGCATGCCCCCGTACCCGACCCAAGCCCCATTCCAGCCCCTGGTTGGAGCCCCAGCTCGCTTTGCTTTTCGGGTAATTGCATTGAGCACATAAATCAATTGAATTGCATTTTCATGCGACAAGTTTGGCCAACCCCTTCTGGACTATACGATGCGCGCCCTTGGCTGCAAGTGAAAGCTTAAGTAGTTTTTCCCTTAGAGCTGTCCTTCATCTTTCTCTCCCCGTCGCTGCTGCTGTCCTGCTGTGAAACCCTTTCGAGCGTGGCATAATCAATTGAAATTGCATGCAATGCGTCAAAGCCAAAGCAAAAGCCAAAGCCGAAGCCGAAGTCCATGTCGTTGTGGAAAAGGGAAAGGAAAACCAAATGGGGAGCACCCAAAGTCGTCGTCGTCGTCGTCGCAGTTGAAGTCAAAGTAAATTCCCTGCTTCGGCATCAGCCATTAGTTTTGGCTTGCGGTTGCCCCATTTCCAAATATTTTGAGGTCGCTGCACGTAAAAAGATTATCAAAACTTCGTTTATTGCTTATCAAATTAAATGATTAATGTTTCTGTCTCTTTGTTGGGCTGCTGTTGTTGGCTTTTCCTCGTTTTGCTTATTCCATGAAAATGTCAGCAACAGTTTTTCACAGTTCAAAAGTGCTTCTTGTTATTCATTTTATTTTTTCGCTTTCTGTTGCCGTTGTTTCTGTCTGTGTGTCTTTGTTTGAATAAAATTGCTGAGCATTTTATTGAGAAAGTTTTGCGGCGACTTTGTGGTTGTTAACGCTCTGCTGATTTGCTGTGGACCCAATTGGAGGCGGCAAATCATATTTAGCTTATTTCGAATATAAAATGTTGTACGACAGTTTGCCAAACAATTTGCATATTCAAAGCAACAAGTGACTTAGTCGGCGGAATATGAACCAGCAAACAGAACTGGACAAATATATATTTGGTGGTAAAAGAACTCAAGAAAAACCCCATGGGGTCCTCATAAAGTTTCACCAATTTTATTTAACGACGAAAATATACATTTGAAATGTTCAAGTCTCTCATCTATTTCACATTTAAGCATGGGGCATATTTTATAGTAATAAATCCAAAAGTAAACAATAAATATAGGAGCAAATAAATATGTTCCACATTTTTAGTTATAGTTGAGTTCCACATATGCTACACATCGGAATTTCAAATCTTTTGAGGGTGCCCATTTGAAGAGAGGCCACGCAGCATGCCGCACATTGTTGGTGGATGTTGTAACTAACGCACCCGCATGCAGAGCATATGATCCACAGCCCATTAATCAGGCAGGGCATCCAAACAAAAGTATAACTCATCAACGCACAAATTACAAAGACAAACGATGACTGACAATGGCTAGCTAAAGCTTGCCAACAACACTTACTGCCCACAATCCACACACACACACACACACACACACGCACAGGGAGAGGACAGAGTTTTTGTTAATTAAACAAATGCCGCAGTGACATGTGCACATCAGGATGATGACTGGCGTTGAGCGCAACGCAGTTTGCGGTTCTGCATCTGCAGGGCGAAATTGGTGCCCCGCAAGCGGTGTGGCGAGTGGCGTGTGGCAGGGGCAGGTTACGGTTTTTGGGGCTGGCTTGTGAATGCACACAATTCTGGTTGACAAAAACGCGTGCACACAAATAACGGAAAACTGGCGACAACGTCACTGAAAATGGCTCCGCATGCAATTTAATTTATTTCAATTGCAGCACAAATTATTACGACAGGCGACAGTCGCGCGGGGAGGGAGGGAGGGGCGACCGGCGACAAAGTGCCGTCGCAGAGCGCCGCAGCAATTTGCTCATATTTTGAATTGCTTTGTTTGCAGCAACTTTTCGTCTCGCTCTGCGGCATAAACAAATTCTGGCGCGAAGAAACCAAACGCAGTAAGCGTCAATTTCAATTAAACTGTCGCCCAGCCAACCCCCGTTTAGGTTCGTGCCGCTGATCATAATCATAATCATGATAAAACAAACCCCCTGCTGGCCCCCACAGCTGCTCATGTGTGTGTTTGTTGCCTTGTTGCCGCCTTGCCGCAGCCGCCACAGCGTCAAAGCTCGCGCTGAACTTGCATCAACTCTCTGCGGCCTCCCACTTTTGGGCTAGTCAACTACTCTGGGCTGGATGAGTAGCTGACTTTCATAGTGGAAAATCGAACTTTGCTCATTTTCACTGTTTACTGAGGCGTAACAAGCCAGCCGAACACCGCGAATACTTGCAGCCCACTTGGGACCAGGCAGCTAATAAAAGTGTCGATTTACGGGGCAAAGCTTTTAAAACGTTTGAAAAAATCAAGCATATAACATATGCTATAGAGAATGAATAAGTTTTCTGTATAGTTAAAAAAGGCGGTGGATAATAAATAATATATTTTCCAGTCAAATGTGCTTGATTACCTATTGAATAATTGGGCAATTCAAGTATATTCTTAGCTTATCATTCCTTTTCTGACTCCGGTGCATTGCTGGCCATTGACATTATAAGTGGCTCGCAGCAAATGCCTCCGCCTCCAGGTTGAAATATTTAATGTGGCCATAACGAACTGCACTTGGCACAAACGCTGTTGACTTTTGCGTGGCTACTCGCCATGGGTGGCACCAGATACTGTTGCATTTTAAGCGTTTAAGCATTGCTCTGTTGTTGTTGTTGCTGCTGTTGTTGTTGCTCCTGTTGTTGTTGCTGCTGTTGTTTCTGGTTGCACAGCGCCGCAGAGTTTCAAGTGTAAATTAATTTATGAGGCACGCGGCGTCAACGGCGCCGCGCTGTGCGGCTTGGGTCAGCAGAAGCAGCAGCAGCAATAGTGAATGGCCATAACCATAACACCCGTAAAACCCACAACTACCCCGCCCCCTCAACCGCGACAACCGCTCACACTTGCCATTTTGGCCATTCGCCATTTGAAATGTCAACCAAAGTGTGAAATTTCATATTGAATGATGCCGTTGCCGTCGCCGATGCCATTGACAAATGGAGCTGACCAGGCATATACCCTATAGCTATATCATATATACGAACATGTCTCACTTACCTTTAATTGTGCCGATGACGTAGAACACGGCGAGCAGATGGATGGAGGCGAACATTTTGTCGATATGCGTTTAATTGATGCAAAGTAACTCTGCAAAGAAATAAACAAACATGAGTTGAAGTTGAAATAAATGATTTGACTATGCTACACATGTATCGTCATAATAATTGTTTTGCCTTTAATATTTTTTTGTTTTTTTCTTTTGTCTGCCACGCCCCGCGGCTCTACATTGCTGCCGCTGTCTAGACGCCCCGTTGTTGCGGCAGACACATGCAATTTGTCGCTTGTTTAGCACGCCATAATAGAGACATTACGATCCCAGTGGCTTCCCGCTACCCGCTCCTCATCCGGCCTCCAGTCCGGCCAGCCAAAAGTTGTTGCCGAAAGCAAGTGTTGAGCGGAAGCGCCACCTGTGCCGATGTCGATGTCATCATTCAAATGTCATTCGCTCTTACAAATTGTTGTTTGACATGGCATGCCGCTAATCAAAACGGAATACACACACTCACATACACACACACCCAACACACATAGGCATACTCAACAAAGCGCCACATATGTCAATCAACACCACAGGCACACACCCATCCTCGTGTGCAATTAAGCGCTGCAAATAGCTCTGGCTTGAATTGTGGCCGAGGGCGGGTGAAGTGTGGCTTTTGTGGGCTTTGTTACGCCATGCCACGCCCACACAATTGACCAAAAAATTTTCATTAGTTTGGCCATTGTGTCCAGAATCTGAATCAGAATCGATCTCGAAATCGAAATCGGACTCAGAGTCGACCTCAGACCCATGTCCCATTTCCCATTTCCCATCTCCGGGCATTGCCGATGGGCTTTCGCTTTGGAAATCAGTCGATGATTGTCATCGTAGGTGTGACTAATTGTTGGTCATTTATCTTCTTTGCCTTCGCTATATGTTCTGTGTTACGCTTTTGGCTTTTAGCTTGCATTTGCCTTCCCCCCCTCTCCATCTCTCTGCCACTCTTTTTGTCTGTTTTTGCTTTTTGTTTCCATGGAAGCCATGAATAATTTCCGTTCCCCTTTTTGGGTTCCTTAACTGGTCAGCCCGGCCGTTAGACTGTTTGCCCAAATTAGCTGCATTGGCCTTACGCCTCTAATTGATGGTCCAATTGAAGGCTCGAACCAACTTTTCGATAACGCTTACGCATTCACTGCCGGATGTCAGGCATCTATTTCAAGCTGAATGCTCATTCAGGTAATTGCTATTATTTAATCATAGATTAAACTGAACAAATTTTTTAAACAATTTCCAAGTTGTTTTAAATAAATATGCAAATGTGCTGCTTATGTCCTTCTAAAATTATATAATTTACTACTTCTTTAATAGTCGTATGTGCCATATAGCTCATAGTCACAAATAGTCATATAGGCGTTTCAATCTATTCATATTAATTTTCAACATCACATTATCTTGACATCCCTCTCCACACATGGGTAAGGTATACATATAATTTCAGTTCTACAATTTGATTGACAAATGCTTTGAAATCGGCCACATGGAAGCCGTTTGCCGTACAAGACTGACAAATATTATACCGAAATGATTGTCAAAAGTTGCTCGCATGCAATATTTGGCCCGTCCTGTGCTTCTGGTCGGTGTTCTCTGGGACAGAGGCGTTCAAATGTTCAAATATGCACAGCCAGCTAACTAGCCTTAAATGCCCCAATGACTTGCAATACACGTGTAGCTGTCTGCCCGCCCGAATGTAGCCCTAGTCGTGTATCTGTCAGTAACAGATACAAATGCAAATACTCGTGTGTGTGTGTGTATGTTTGTGTGGTGAGCAACCCCCGACAAATGCTATGGTAACACCTACAGGGACTCTGCTCGGGGGTGTATGTTGTTCCCTTATTTGCCTGGTTTTCCACTTTATATTTGCCGTTTTGTTTTTTAGGCCGACAGGTGCACACACACGTCGCCTTGGCCAAACTAATTTCAAAGCAAATGCCTTGCAGTCAGCGGGCCAAGAGAAAACTCGCATTGGCTCGCGTGTCTCGGCTGATTTGCATAATTTGGCCGTTAAGTGGCGGAAAAATGTAATCGAATGAACAGATAGGCACCTAGGCAGCCAGCTAGGCATCAGCTAGGTGCTAGCTATTTTTACGAGCCCCCCAACTGTAATTAGAACGTAACACAATATTTTATTTTGGTAACAAAGTCATTTGGTTCTCGACTTAAATAATACCAAATGAGTCTCAAAGCAGGCAACCCCCAATAGAAGCACCCACCTTTACCCCCCTCCCCTAGCCTTCAACCTGAGGCAGCCCCTCAAGTGACCAGCGCTGGACGCGTTTGTTAACCTTTTTAGCCATATTGGCCCCGTTCGGTGCGGTTGGGTGTTAATAAAACCGTGCTTATGTAACAATGTCAAGATACTTTTACATTTCGGTTCATTGGTTTTTAGTGCTTGGATTGTTTTTCGTTTTCTCCGCCTAGCGGAGCAATGTATGACAATTCAGCTGAAGTATGCGTTACTATGGCAGCAGACCCCAGTGCTCGTGGAAGTTGCAAAGTTATCAATTACAGCGGCCACAAAGTGATTCTCTATTCTTCAAGCTTTTGGCCAGATAATTGAAAATTTAGAGTGTATATTATATATATTATTTCCAATAGCTTTTGAAACTGGATTCAATTACAAGATGCGGCTTGCGGCAGTAATTGAATTGAATATTGTATTTGGTTCTTCTTTCAATTTGGACAACCAAACAACAAAATCTTTTTCTAATGACAATAATATATAGATTACAGGGTGACTGGTCGCACATTTCCCCAAATTTAATAAGATTAAATTAAATTAATCAAAAAGAAAAGATAGGAATTTGGTTATTTGCCCAGCAGTGAAAAATTTAAAATGACTAATTTAAATGTAAGTATTTAAAACTTCCTTATCAGAACTACCTATAGGTTGTGCATATTTATGATTCACCTAATGACACACAGATTTAAAAACAAAACTTTAACTCGCGGGCAAGTAAAGTCATATTTATAGCGATCAGATATAGTCATATAATACTCATTAATCGACCCTAGGCAACTTTGGAGCCCAGTTGAACAGTGGCAGTCAAGATGAGAGCTATACTCTACCTGGCTTTGGTGATTGCAGTCATCGGATCTACGGATATTGATGGATATCAAGATGGGATTAGTGCCGAGCAGTTAAAGTGTATTGTCTTTAAGATAAAAGAGGAGCTTCTCCTGCAACGCAGTCAGTTTAAGATGTGCTGCAAGCTAATCAAATCCATCGACCCGTTTCGAAGTTGCAAATTTTGCCAGAAACATATAACAACGGAACTGAATATGAGTAAAATAAATCTAGAGTGCACCGTTGGATATGGTGCACTTAAACCAAATTGTAAACGGGGCGCTCTTGACAATAAGTGTAAAAAGTTGTACCCAAAATCGTAAAACCAAGCGAAATGAAAGTGAACATAAAATAAAACATATAACTGAATTATTTAAAAACAAATGAAATCTTCATTCACCTTATGAAAAGTTAAAAGTGTACTCAATAAAAAATAAAATAATTAAATAAAAATACTTATAGGAAATTACTCAAAGCTACCAATTAAAAGCAATTAATTAATCAAGCATGTAATAACTGCTGCTCGGGGTATTTTCTTTTAATTAAGACAACAAAATTACAATCAATAACTGAGAGTTCTAGGCAGTAAGGGTGGAAGTGGAACCGTCCACTGGCCGCATTGCCAAATCGGTTTCGAAACTACTCATACATTAACAAGTAGAGCAATGAGTTGAGACTTTCTTCTGCACAAATGGTGTGGTACATAAAAAAAGCAAGGGGCGCATAAAAAATTCTCAGCTAATAAACTAACAAGAGCCGCGGCAAAATGTATAAACAAAATCAGGAAAAATTCTTAAACCAGTGGAGGTGCTATATATACGATTTGATACCCTATAATTTGTTTATTTTGTGCTAAATGCACAGCAAGAAATAACAACAACAACACGAACGGAGCAAAAAGTGCTATAAAAAATCAACAGCAGCGCGAGGCGTAGGGAATTACAAATTTATAAACTGCCAACCATTGTGTGTGAGAGGGCAGATGTTTGTGGAAGGGGCGGAGATTAAAGAGGGGAATTGAATATTGGAAAATACTGTAAGTAAGGCAGAATATTTATGCAAACGTCAATGCAATTGAGTTTTTCGAGCTGCCAGCATTAGTATTTTATTACAAATCATCCAACACACAGAGCTTACACACAGAACGTAGCAAATTGAAATGTAGTCGGGCAACGTGACGTATGAGTGATGATGCATGAGCCGAGGCACTATGTAAATACAACAAGCGGCATGTGTGTGGGTGTGCTCATGGCATATGATTACTTGATGCAACGCCACTTGCTGGATTCAAAATTAGGTTGCAGTTGGCGCTGGCGCCAATTGAAAAGCTCTGAAACGTCAACAAATCAAGCGAGACATCGGCAACAGCACCCCTTATTCCTTATCCCAGTACCTATTCCCATTTCTATCCCTCTTGGCTTGTTCATGCACATTATAGCTACTTGAGGCTGCGCTGCTGTAGGCCTAAATGCCATATTGACTGGATGACTGACTGGCTGACTGACTGTCTGACTGACTGTACACATTTTGCCCATATTGATTTGCATTTGTATCCATTGGATTGCCTATCTATCAGTCCGCTCCGTTGCCATTACTGCCACTGGCTTGCCATAATTTATTTGATTGATATGGCTTTTCAGCTGCGCGTTTTACTATCAAATAATTTTATAAATTATTTGCCCATACGAGTCGAGACCTCAGTTTGATTGCCGCTAATTTGACTGTCAATCAAAATGGAAACGCTGCAGTTTTTCTTTCGTTCTGTTTTCCATCAGTTTACCATTCATTTTCATTGTCCCCGTTTTATGATACATTTGTTTATTGCCGTGTTTGCTGTAGCGTGTTTCATGTTCATGTGTTATGCATCACCATTTGTTATTGTTTTTGTTGTTGTTTTATTGCCTTTAATTCCGTTTATGCATAAATTGGCTTATTGATTTTATGTAGCGCCAACAATTAGCTGGATTATTCGAAGCGTCTAAATAAATAAAAGCTTATATTGTTCACATTTAGAGCTTTAAATGAGTAACCGAACATGGTGAATACAACTGGCTCAACTGGCTTTTGGGAAATCATTGAAAATACTGATGAGTCTTAAGTAAATCTATTCATATTGAATATCACATTCAATGTTATTGAAATTCGTTCAAAATACAGACTAGTTATCTATTTAAAACTTTCCCAAAATGTATATTCACTTTCTTTACTCTAGATTTAGAGTACGATCGTACTATATACAAAGGACTTTTGAGTTTCACATACATCGATTTTCTAGATACTTGAAATAACGGCTCTTGTAACCGAATCCACTGATATATGAAAGTATTTATGGTTATTTATGATACCTAAGTTCGCCCTTAAATGGTTGCCCAATAAATATATAGAAGTGTAGAGCACTTGACTGGAGTGTGAAAGGCAAAGAAGAACCCATGCGAACAAATCTCGGCATTCCGGCAGAGCAATTAA
This sequence comes from Drosophila lacertosa, assembly GCA_004143845.1. NCBI lineage: Eukaryota > Metazoa > Arthropoda > Insecta > Diptera > Drosophilidae > Drosophila > Drosophila lacertosa. The sequence continues at coordinate 30,030 of SCDZ01000508.1, read as the reverse complement.
AATGCCAAAGGTATCCAACAACAAAAGTAAACAGAAATTTCGCTTTTCTGAAACTGAATATTTTATGAATGCTAAACTTCCACAGTTCAAAGGTAAAATAATTTACTAAATTCTAGGCTAAAACTCATCTAACAAATGCATTTCCATCGAATGCCGTTTTATGCATAAATTTTGCAATATACTCATTTACCAGATACTTTTACAGCTCTCTAACATTGCCCTTATCCAAACCTACATCACCTATTCAGCGTATGTGTGCATGTGTACGAGTGTGTGTGTGTATAGGACTCGTTCAACTTAATTGCCTGCACGATATTTGTCTTTCATTTTATGATTTTTCAGCATGTGAGTATTTTTAATGAATTGCCAGCCACAGTTGAAGCTGCAGTTGCAGTTGATGCTGCTGTTGCAGTTGCTGAAACCGGAGTCAAGGCCCCAGACAATTGGGCAATATGTTAAAAAATTTTGTTGAGATTTTCCACATGCAAGCGACCATTATTTATGCATGAAGCGGGCAGCGAACCAGTGCTCTTAGGCTCCAGATATCAGCTATCAATAATGCAGTTGCGACTCTCGTAATATGTATTAAATAAAATTGAAAATAATTTGGCCAGGCAAAATGCACCAATGCATAATGCAAATTTTCAATACTGGACACAGGTGGAAAGCAAATATCAATTTCAACCGAATTGTGATGGTTTCATATAGTGGGGTTAATTTTAAATTGCATTCCTTACGAATAATTAAATAAAACTGAAAGTAGAACTGATTATTAATAGGTTTGTCATTTTGTATTCTTATAAATATATTCTGTTGAAACTATTAAGAATTCAAATATCTAATATTATTTTCTGGAACATTACTTTAGTACGCTTCGAACCTGTTTATCAAGAACTCTAGATTTGAAAATTTAGTTAACTTTCTGAGAAATTTTAACATTGACTTCGTCCAAGCGCAGACTGCAAATAATCAAGAAAGGTTAAGGCGAATATGCAGACACATAATCCCAGTTTTGAACATAAATTTAAAAGCTCAAAACTATTCTGCATAAGCTCAGCTGGAGCCGTCAGCTGGTGTCATTTTATAATAACCGCTACGTCCATCAACAAGAACAGCGGAGATAGGGACGAAGACGATGATGACGTCGCTTTAACTGTGTAAATAAGTTAACCGCAAAATGTCAGTGTTCAACTAGCGCCTCTCTGGGCCCGGGGTCAGACCACTGCATGCCGTTACTTGGCAGTTACCGCCTAAAAGCCACAAACACGCACAGCAAACGGGTTGAAACGAGGGGAGCACCCATACTCGCACACTCACACTCACATTTACACTTGTACACTCACACTCGTACGCTCATAAGTGAGTATGTGGGGGAGTGCAAATAAAATCAATCAATTTGTAGGGCAAGTACAACAACAAACACTGCGGCGTCTAAGTGCACAGCGACACTGAAATCTATTTACCAGAGTGTTGAGAAAACTTCAAAGAGATGAGGAGAAAGTGAGCAGCAAGAGTTTAACAGAGCAAGAACATTCACACACTGCAATAAGTTATAAATGGTTAGAATTTGGGATTAGGGGACACACTTTACTCAAGTGTGTGTGTCTGTGTGTGTGTAATTAATAAACACAACTTACCCCAAAACAATAACAAAATCTATAACAAGCGGAGGCGACACGAGAAACGCAGCTCAAGTGTCGATTGATTTAGCAGCCGACTTTTCAGGGTGTTCAGTTTTTGGACATATCGCTTGGTGCGATTCCGTAAAGTATTCCGGGAAACTGTGAAAACCGCAAGGGAAGACTTTTGTGAAGCGCGCCAAACATAAAAATCAATCAACACGCGCGCTTAATAGCCAAAGAGGAGGCGGCTCATCAAATGTATCTGCCAGATACATTTTCGAGTATCTGTATCTGCGTCTGTATCTCTGTCCGTATATTAAGCGATTGCCAAAGACAAATTGCCTCTGTCTCTAATTTTAAGACAACTCTCGTCGTCTGCCTTTGTTTTACTTTAATTTGTCTCTGCCGTGGGAGTCGAAAAGTTTCACACGCTTTTTTTCGTTTGCGGCCCGTTTTGTGTTGTGGGTATTATGTCTGCCTCTTCTTTTGGGCCAATTGATTGGCGCACGTTTTGCGCGTGGCCAGACAAACAGGGCCAAATAGGAGTAAAAAAAAGTTCGACTTTACTGCTTTTTTATGGGTCTGAGCTCGCACCTAGAAGTAGACAACGAATGCATTTACTTTTTGTTTTGTTTTAAAAATATCTTTTTTTTGGCAGCTCATCTTCGCTTCAATTTTATTGAGACTCTGTTATTGTTGTTGTTGTCTCCTCAACAGCACTTTGTGGGTGCTTAAAACAGCTGACAGGCCCCACTGACAGATTGATGAATGTTGATGCTGCTGTTGCTGCCTTCTTTTTGCTTGGCCCTGTTATTTCAGCCCTCTTGCATTTAACACACATATGTACATATGTATGTATATATGTATGTATATACATAAATTTTGTATTCTTTTTATTTTGGCAGCATTTTCACTTTCGCTTTTAATGAAAATATTTTGAAAATGCGCTATTTTCATTTGCGATGCGGCCTGTGCCAAGATTTATGGTACAAAAACCCGCAGAAATTGACTCAAAAAGGAGTGGGCGAAGGGGGAGAGATTGGGTGGTGGGTAAGCTGCCGTGCGTTTCAGCCCGATCCGATCGCGAGGTTAATTTGTTCGCGGCTAATAGCTGGTGATCGCCACAGATGCGTTAAATCGTTGACATCGGGGATCAATTTGGCTGAGACCAAAATATGTTCTCTGCCTCCTCTTATTTATTTTTTATCTGGCTGTGTGTTTGCTGTGTATCCAATTAGTGTTGGACTTTTATTTCCCCGGGGGAGCGAGGGCGCCCACTCTGCTAAGTCAAGGGCTTTGTCTAAAGTACATTTACATTAACAGCGCGGGGGCGGAGCTTAAGAAGGTCAAGCTCATCTGGTAAAACACATTGAGCTAAGTATAGCATAAAGCGACAACTTTAACTTGCCGTTGATGAAGACCACAAAAGAAATTAAAACTCCAAATAAAAGTTTGAATAGGAAAAAATAATATAAAAGATGCTTAACAATTATCTAATGAAGATCTGATAGAAATTAAATAAGCATTTAATTGAATGTATTTTAGAATTTGCAGTCAAATTTTTATAAAAAAGATTTCTTACTTTTTTAAATTTTTTCATGTTTTTCTTTAACATATATTCCATTTGCTTAAACCTGTTTTTTAATATTTATAATAAGGCATGTGTTTATTAAGTTAATTAGTAAATGTTTCCAAGATTTAAATTTCCGAAAATTCTCCCATTCTTTTAATTTTCTTTACAAAGTAGAACATTTCCAATGTCAAAACTAGTTTATCTAAAGATAAGAAAGTCTGTTGATTTTCCTCTTCGGCACCTTTTTGTGTCCATCTAATTGAAATCTGTGCTTAGCATCGTTTACTTAATAGAGATATTCCTAAGTTGCCAATTAAAATGCAAATCAGATCAAACTTTTAATGGGTAAGCTATTGTTTTTTTTTTTTCGTATTTGGCATTTTTCTTTTTGTCTTAGCAATGCTTTTGAGTAAGATGAAAAATCACCGGAGCCTGCAAAAAAGGGTTTCAAATCTTTGGCAAAAATGTGTTGGAAAAAATGTGTAAATAATCGAGAAAAACTTGTGGACAGCCCACGCAGGGCAGCGACAAAAACAACAACAACAACACGGTTGGCAAAACAAATATACAACTGTTGAAAATCTCGCGCGGAAAAATTGGACGCATTTGCTGACCCAAAAAGACAAATGACCGAAAAACAAAACAAAATACAAAAATAAAAAAGGAAATAGAGAAACAAAAGGGACAACGCTCGCATTGGGTACACAGGGAATCCGTTTTCGGGGGAGGCCCGTGTTTATTTTAATGCAAATATTTGTTTATTTTTGAATGGCGGCGGCTTTCAGAATATTTCACTTTTTTTTAGGTGTACTCGAAAAGAATGCAAATTTCTAGGAAATTCTTTTTATAGTAGCTCCAATGTTGTCATTTGTTGTCGCCCACATGTTTAAGGACACTCGGCGATTTTATGCAAAGCAAAGAAAAGCGTAAATTTAATTTAACTCTTTGCGTATTTGTTTTATGCTAATCTACAGATTTACAGGTGGAAAAACTTACCCGGAAATCCTTTTCTTGTTGTATGCTCAGTTGCTGTTGTGCGGCGGCAACTCTGGTTGTTTTTTGTTCTCGGCTTTGCTCTTGTGTTTTTTTTAACTTTTGATTAGGCCGAAGCAGATAAATGAGCGATTTAAATGCTAATTAATTGTTAGGCACACACGCACAGCACACACACACAAGTACACACAACACTAGCTGAGGCAAGCGAGCAGCAAAGGAATAGCAGAATGAGTTGGCGAAGCTCCCTTCGCTCGATTCACAATTCTTTTCTTTTTTTTACGGGGGCAACACACAAATCGTGAACGATTTTGTCTCGTTTTGTAATCTCAGTTCATTTATCAGCAAATGCGCTTTGGTCGCTTACGCTTTTGTCGCTTCGCTTCTCTTCTGCTGGTCTTCCGTTTTTCCGATCGGCAGCATCTTTGATTAATATTTTCGAAATTCAAATGAAACCGTCAAACGGTCACACGCACACAATCGCACAGTTACACGCCCGACCACACTGGGACAGCATCACGAATGGCAGCACGAAGCACAGGCAAAAGCAGAAGCTGAGCCGAAACTGTAAATTGGGTGGCTTACGGCAGAAGCGGCGACTGATACTGAAAATGGCACGTGGCCGACCGTCCGTTACAATGCGCGCGTCGTAAAAGACTGAATCAGACTGAATCATACAAGTATAAGCAGAGGACGGAGTAGCGCATACAGCAGACAACGCACGACCCGACCGACGTCCGTTCGTTCGGCGCACAGACACGAAGCGAGAGAGTTGGTTGGTCGAAGCGACGACACGAACCTGGCGTCGGGCAGTTGCAGCGCCCTTTTATGTTGCAGACAACAACAACAGCAGCCAGCTAGCATAGCCGACTGGCAGCCAAACGAAGTCACTGGCAAACGCGCGACCTGGCGCCATCTAGTGGAAGTTCATATGCACTGCTATCTTATACGCTGTTACCGATCATATAACAGCATTGTTCGCTAACAGCGACATGTTGCAGCGCTGCCAGTCCAACGCAGCTCACACATGTTCGAAGAGGGGCAACACTAACAGTTGCTGTTAAGGCCCCGAATCCTTTCCCTAGTCCAATGTAATTAATTTTTGGTCTCGCTGCAGCCACAACATCAGCCACAGCAGCTTGCTGCACCCACAGTTACATACACACATACCTATAACATGGATATTTTCCTAATGTGGCTCTGTCAATGAACTTAAAGGATGGCTCCTCATGCTAATTTAATTGCATTCTGCTCAGGGGTCGCAAATTTTGAGAATGATTTAAGACTTGACTTCCTTTTAACCTCGTTGCGAAATTCTATTCTCTCTAATCATGGTTAATAACGGAAGTAATGTTTTGGTAGCTTGGAAAAGCTTCATCGAAGAGCAGGGTAGAAATTAAAACTTTATATTTTTGTAAGCATTATAAAGATAACGAATATTTTTACATCAATTTTACTTTAATTATTATTTTAAATTTTCATTTCACTTCAAAAACTCACACACTCAGAAAATCAACATTATTTTCCGAGTGTCAACGATAAATATTCAGAAAGGACAACACAAACCTTGAGTTCCTTCCGATTCGGTTGTGTGTATTAATAACAATATCCATTGGCAGAAAGCAAACGGAAATACTTTGCTAAGCCCGTGAAACAATTATCACTCACAGGGCGAAAGCATCAATCAGTGTGTTTCAACGGTTTTTGCAGACGTTTCACCTCTATTGGTAACACTTTCCCTTTCTGGCTCTGTCCCTCTCTATCTCAGACTCTTTCTGTGTATGTTGTGATAGGCGGCACGCCCATAAAACAATTTGCTAGTCGCATAAAAACCAAGCACAACAAATATAACACTTAATTGTATTAACAGGCCCGAGTCCAGGTCAGGAGCTACCGAATCGGAGCAGGGGGAGGGGCCAGCAAGGGACCGAAAGACGACGGCGTGTGTTTGCTTTTACAGTTATGCCAGGCGGGCGGTCGGTCGGTCGGTCGGCCAGGCAAGCAAACAAATAGCCCAAGACAATGCCCGCACACAATAACCCCGGAGCCGCACTAGGACTCAGACTCGTACTCGGATTTAGAGCAAGAGTCGAAGTCGAAGTCGCAGTCGTAGAAGGCCGCACATTGATTGATGATTTTATGACATTGTTTACCCAAGTGATGATGAGAAGAGCCAGCGATTCGCCTTGGACAGCAGGCGGCATAAACTAGCAGAGATAACAAGAGGGGTTCGAGGACGTGTGTCCTTTGGCTGGTGTCGAGTGCCGCTGAGATTGCAGGCGCAGCTCTTTTGGCTATTTCAATATTTTTGCCTGGCCCTTTTTGGGCTGTTGTTGCTTTCCCTGGAATGCTATCAATCTTTTGCTTATTAGGGATAATATTACAATTACTTGTAAGTGAGATAAGCCAAAGTCAACAAAAACAACAAGGAAGCAAAGCAGGGCAAAGCATAAGTGCGCTCAAGTAGAATGTGTATCTGTATCTGTATCTGTATCTGTATGTGTGTCATCTGTGTCTGCATTCTATGTGATGTAAGCAGATACTCAACTCGGTTCGTTTCGGGCGGGATCACATCTGAGCGCATCCCGATTGATTGACAAGTTGAGAGGCGCGGTTTGAAGCGCCTTTCGCTGGAAGCGTCTTTTTTGTTTGGTTCTAGAGAAGCAGGAACGGGAACGGGAGCGAGAACGGGACGGGAAACACTTCCTGCTTGCTTTGGCTTCGGCGACAACCTGTTTCAATTTAGTCATAAACTATTAACACGGCCCGCAGCTGAACAGGCCAAGAACCGCCAGGAAGCCAGCTGTTCCACATGCCACACGGTGTATCCTCGTGTCCTTTGATGATAAATTAGAACTGGCCAATGCACTAAAAAACTTCAAAAACAAAGAGAAGCACGATATGAGGAACAGCACACACAACGTACACTCAAACACAGCACACACACACACACACAAATTCAGGTAGCATTTGTGGCTCTTTAGTTGGCCTTACCTTTCTCCTTCGTTTTTATTGCTATATTACGAGCTCGACTGGACTCTATGGGCCGTTGTTTATGCCTGGCCAAAGGGATGGGACCAAGTCCAGGGACTGTTAATGTCAGCAATTCTTTCTGCTCTTTCTCTTCCTCTTACCCTTGTTTATTGGTGTTTGTTATTTGTTGGCCAATGGGCTAAACACACTCCTCATCATCAACGCATCATTTGGGCAATTTTTGAACAGCTGGCAACGGATGTTGTTTTGACTTCAGTTTGTTAATATTTCTATTAGTTTATGAAAGTACAAAATAAACAGCATCGGCTGACTTCATTAGGAGGACTAAATATTCGACTAAATAAGTCTTCTCAGAACCTGTAGAAAAAGGCGCAGTATTCCTGATAATGCGTAATGCGTTCCTTTTTGCAGTTTGCAGCATTGCAAGTTCCCATAAACGGGCGTATCGAAATCAATTTGGCTCACTTTGAGGGATCCCAGTCACGGCCCAAGACTTCGCACTCAGCGAAGCGTTTCAGCCACAAGCAAACTGAGCCCTGTTAGCGGGCAATGAGAGGAAGGGGCGGGGGGAGGGGGGCGGGTCTGGGTGTAGCCAGCAGCCGATAAGCACAAATTAGTGGCAAATTAAGCTATCAATTGCTGCAGCTGTTTATATTTTGGGTACAGTCACGAGCGCTCTCCCTCCCCCCGCTCTATCTCACTCTAAATTGGTTGCCGGGGCAAACCTCAACCGCATTTGACAGACGTGCACTCAACACTTTCGCCAGCTGACAGTTACACTAATAACGACCTGGTCCCAACCCCAACCCCAACCCGAACCCCAACCCCCGCCCCCCTTTTAGCCGCACGCCAAACGGCCTAAGCAAATAGGGTCGCCAGCTTGCGGGCCGAGTCCTGGCCAAGTCCTGTCTGGCGTACGCTTATCAGTTTTCAATCACATTTGAAACACATTGGTATTTGTGTGCCCATAAATCAACAGGAGCCCTAATCCTCAGGATCGTGTTCGGATACGGTTGCAGCGTCAAGGAGACAAGCACACATCGGCACACACACATACATACACACACACGCACACCAATCGCAAAGTCACCTTCAAATAGATAAACATTGACAGCTTGACATATGTAGAATTCTCTCGGCATTGTGTTGAGGGCACCTTTTTAAGGGGAAACGTGTTTTCGATTTTTCTCCTGTTTCTGTTTTGCGGCAGCCGCTTTGAGTGATAAGCGCGAACTTTGACTAGGACTAAAACAAATGGCTGACAACAGCCTCGCCTCCACCTATTTATCGAATTAAAACCCACGGCACGTATCTGCCACGGCTATAAAAACAATTAGGATTCAAGGTCTTCTCACCATCAAATATAACAAGTTGCGATAGGAGAAAATATATCTGGCTGCATGTCCAAAACAGGGTATACAAAAAATTATATTATAAGGGTAAAACTAAAAATATAATAAGCTTTAATAAAACAAATTTGAATGATAAAACAAAATAATACAGACACAGATTAAATTGCGCTTAAATTTGAATGGAAACATTGCAAAACAAAAGTTGAATTATGTAATTTACTAAATATTTATGCGTGTGATTTCTTTGAATTGTTTATTGTTGCGCTTAATTTATTTTTAATGTATTGTTTCTTTTTATAAATAGAAATAGTTCGCTTGTATCAAATGGATAAGAAAGCTATATTATGAATAAAATGAATAAAATATTAAGCTTTTTCATTTATTGAATCTTGTTGGCTCCTGATTAATCGATACATGTGTGTCTGTGTGTGTGTGAAAAACCTTTTCAGCATTTCTTTGTGTCGTAGTTATAGAGACTAGAAATTCTTCCTGGATACGCAATTAATGTGTATGCAAAAAAACAAACAACGAGTACGGCAAAGGTTTCCAATTAGCAAAAAGGAGTCACAAAGTGGGCATTGGGGTGGAGTGCCAAGGGGGGTGGGAGGAGGGAGGAACCACCGACCCAGCAATGTTGTTGTGGCAACGCGTCGCAGCCTTCGAAATTAAGTGGAAATGAAGTGCGCACTTGAATTTCAATTGAAATACCTACTTCATTCAGGATGCCTTCAGCCCGCCATGCCAACGAGTCAAATTCAAGCCAGAAATAGCTATAAATAAAAATAAATTGTTTTTGTTTTATTTCGCCTGCTTTTGCGGTTGCTTAGGCGCAGGCAGGCCAGGGGCAGGAGCCAAAGAGTTTTTGTTCAGCCGCTGGCCAACGCAAAGAAAAAATACGTTGACTAATGATTATTTAACTGAATTACCATTAAGTGCCGCCGACCCCGCTCTCGATTGCGGTTGCCCCTTGGGGGCTTTGTGCTCGGGCATAATTGTATAATTGTTGCCGCCTGTTTGCCATTGTTCATATCCTTCGCATTCAAGCCGTCATTTGTTGTGCTTATTAATATTAATAAAGTTGATTAAAAGGCTTATGCAAAACTAAGTACACATACACACATACACTCGCACAGTTGGCATTCGTCTGTGTTTTTGTGTGTGTGTGCTTTGCTTAAGTGTTTGCGTACTTGCCTCAAGTGGCATGCGAATATTTGCGAGATTTGCCAAGCTATATTTCCATGCCAGCTTTTTATTTGAGCTATTACGTGGATTATTTCATTATTGTATTATTGTTGATCCAGGCTCTTATCGCATTTAATGCGGCTAAGTGCCGCAAACAAATCCGGCAAAATACCAACTGCCTAATTGCTCACCATAATCTGCTAGACTGGTCGACTGGCCTCATATTCTGCGTAACTAATTGAATGCGGATTTAAATTTTGATTATTTTCAAATACGGTTTGCCTAAGCTAAACACAAATAGCAGATAAGATAAACAATTAAATAGATTATCTGCTTTTTATTGCCTACATAGCATTTGTGTTATGCTTTTTTACCCTCAAAACCAGGCACTTCCAAAAGTCATTCAGGAACCAGGAATCAGGCTGACAATCGAGCTTACTTTTTACCCTTAATCATTGTGAATTACACGCACACACACACACATACACATGAGAGACTTAAACACTTTTGCTTTCCCTCAAGGACACACGTGGCTGGACTAGCCCAAAACCGCACACACGCCCACAGCCCGCACCGAGACACGCGACAAGAACAACAACAACTGGAACCAATAGTGACTCAGCGAGTCTGTTCAGGTTCAACAACCGCTGACCGTAAACTATAGCAAAGCATTCGAATACTAAGTGCTTAAAAAACATGCATGCACAATTGAGGTTTATAGCCGCAGCAGGACGTGAACCGATCCCTCCCTCAAGCGAAAGTGAAATAAGTACAAACAAAAAAAAAAACATCGCAAATAACTCATATTTAAAGAGACTTTCCATAAAAAAGAAAACGCATTGTAATTCTGAACTGCAATCCAAAGGGAGTGGCTAAACGGAGGGGGTGAGGTCAACATATGACGTGCCGACAGAATTTTAGACGGAAAGGGAGCTGGCTCTTAATTAATTTGGACACGCAAAAAAGCTGCAAATGCCAGTTGCGAGTACTCATAAATACTCATAATGATTCATGGCAATGAAATGCATCAAATATTTGACTTCTTTGGAGTTCAGCAAGCTCCATGACGCATGCAACAATGTTGCAGCAAAGCAGGAAAGTAAACAAACTAAGGGTTCAGCCATTAGAAGTTCCATTCGATTTCCGTTGCCCGCTTCAAAATCCCTTGTTGTCACATTTGGCACGCGTCTTGGGCTGCCACGCCCCGTTCCCGTCACACAGGTGCACACATCGCGTCGGGATCTGCGCTCGAGTCTGTGCCTGCATCTGTAGCTTGTTGTTGTTGTTGTTGTTGCTGCTTGATTGCTTTTATTGTTGTTGTTGTCGCGTTTAAACACGAACGCCTTTGCCAGAGCGTGCCCAGCCAAAGATGCCGCCAGAGGCCAGCTCAGGTAGACGGCAGTAGACAGCGGGACGGGTCGGGACGGAACGGGGACGTGGCGGGGCACCTGCGGAAAGCGGAGACTCGACTGGGAACTGGGACGTGAACAAGCTGCTTTGCATGACAACCGGTTGCAGTGTGGATTTAAAGCGTCTTTTTTCTTTGTTTTGTTTTGCGTTAAAAGTGTTTAAATTGATTGGAGGATTTAATTTCAGTGGCAGCTGCCGTCGAGCCAGCCGACCAACCGACCAGCTGACCAGGTGAGCTAAGCGAAACACCTTTCTGTCGTTCAGGCTGTCCGCCTGTCAGCCCTTAACTAACTATGTTAAATTGCTCTTTTTTATGAACTGACTTCTCAGTTTTTTGTTCAAATTTTGCACATGTTGTGTAATATAAGCAAGCGGCTTCCTTGTTGGCCTGGTCAGCGTTGAGTGTCCTTAAATGGGCGAAAGTTCATGTATTTCACTAATCAAGGTGACATACCAGACTTTGAACTCTAAACTTTATATTTGCCTACAAAACTCATATATGATTATCAAATATCGATTATGCATAAAAATAATACAATTTACAGTAAATTAGCCACGGGAAATGCAATTACAATTAATAAAGGGGTTCAGGTTATGCCTGATGATTTCTATAATTTATATTCATGACACTCATTCTCGAGTTAACATATTAATAGCAGCAATTTATACACAGCTATCATATCATGGATTATGGATTGATGTATATAATGTTTATATGATATATGATAGATGCACACTATTATTATTTCCAGCATTTAACAACACTTTTTGCGTTGCTTTTAAAATGTCATGTTTGCTTTGCAGCGATGAAAACATAAACAATTAGCAGCGAATAAAAAAATACATAATAAAAGCGTTAAAGGAGCTCAGCTTGAAAATACCCAGCAACAACTAAAAAAGGCGCTTAACAAAAGTTTCCTTTCCGAATAGAAATAGAGTATAGAATCAATAATTCTTTCATGGAGCTGTTTACTCAATTATAATTTTCCTATCAAATATCCCTTTTACTATGCACTTTTCTTGTTTACAGGGTATTTAAACAACAAATAATCCATTTGAAAGCCACAAACTAATTATATGATTTTATATATTGTTGCTACAATTTCAAATTAATTAAATCCCGTTATGTTGTTGTGTTTTTTAATTAATTTAAAGCCGCGCACATTTTAAGCCTCAGGGCCAAGCAGGGCCAGCAGTGTTCAGGGCCATGTACAGGGTAGAGGGCTGGGCGGCAATGATTGCCTAAAGTGAAAATCAGGACAAAACTTAAAACATTAACGAGCCATTAACAAGTTTGGTCAATAAATTTGTATTATGGCCAATTAAAAGCGAATAAAAATAGCAAGAAACGCGAATACATAAATAAATTCTTTATACAATATAAAAAATTAGCACAAACGGCCAACAAATTTCGATTAGGCAAGCGGGCGAGAAAATTTTGTGTTTGTCATGCGGCCCATTCTCAGTCTCAGTCTCAGTCTCAGTTCCAGTCCCACTTCTCCATTGTAACCCGCCTCGGCGGAACACTCATCAAGTTCACTTACACATTTGTGCCACAAAATGTTGCCGCTGCCGTTGCAGCACGTTGCATTGATTTATTGTGGCTGAATTAGAAGTCAGCAGATAACGAGCCACGAGCAGCAGCCCAGCAGCCCAGCAGCCGAACAGCTCGGCAGTCCAGGCGAACTGGGAGCAGCGGCAAAAGATGCCACCAGGCATTGTTCTAGGCGGCATTGTTGGCCCTGTAAGTGAGAGGAGGGGGCAGAGGGGTAGGGTGGGCTACATTTGGTGGCCGGGTCTCGGTTGGGGCAACTTAATACGCACGCGTAATCGTATATTTATTTAAATTTATTGCCGCCAGCTACTCTGCTTTGAGGGGGCGGGTTGGGTTGGGTTGCGGATGTCGGCTGTAGTTGGAAGAGTTTTGCAGTAAAATTTGCCAAGTGGCCAAAGTACTCGCATTGGGGCTGGCCCTAAGTGAATTTCACTGGACAGCGAGAGCATTATCGCTCGCTTTCCCTCACACACACACACACACACACTCCCACGGACTTCTACGTGCAGCATAAGAAATATTCAATTAATCACAGTTTATGGTTTAGTTCAACATTTGTTGCAATTTTTCTTGCTTTACTCGTGACGCTTTATTACAATTGTTGCTTCAACTGTTGTTGTTATTGTTGCTTGTTCTGTGCCATGTTTCCAACTTGTAAGCAATTAAATTTCTCCTTGTGTTCGTGTGTGTGAGGGGCAGAGAGGATGTTTGTGTGCATGACTTTCAGCTTTGCTTAATTAATTGCACTCAGTGCAAAGCTTTCGAGTGCTGTCCAGTCACTGTCCAGTGCGTATTTATTCTCGGCTCGTCCCTATTCTATTGGGCTAAGCTCTGCCGTATTACGTTCGGTTTACAGTATGATTCGACTAATGCCAGAGAATTTGATTTTAAATTGGGCTTCTGGATAAAATTAAAAGTGTGTGTGCTAACTTTTAGCAGTTACTGGAATTTAAGCTCATGCAATTGCCGCTCTTTATTATAAAGTGCAATTTATTATTTTTAATCAATTTTAAATTGCGTAAAATGAAAACAAATTTGTTGAAATCCATACATCAACATATCAAACTGAATTTCAGCTAATTATGTATGTTAATTAACATGCCAAAATCTCCATTTGAATATTAACTAATTATTTATATATACCTTTTTTTGCTTTTTTATTGTTAAAGTTTTATTACCCATCAATATTAATATTAATATGTATGTTTTATGTTTCGAACAAATTTGAACGTTTGGCTTCAATCATTAATCGGCTGAAACAAATTTACCGTTCTTTGGAAAACGGTGCTGACCTGCTTTTTAAATATGCATTCGCATTGCAATTGCAAATTGCAATTACAAAATCATATTTGCATATGCGAAGCTTTTCATTTGTCACTTTCATAAATAAGCGGCAACAATTTTTCATGTAATATTTTATTCACATATACATGCATATATCTTCCATTCCCTTTACTTTTTCTTTTTTCATTTTCTTTTTCCTTTTCATTTTTTTTTGTTTTTGTCCGCATATATTGACTTATTTGCAATTACATGCAATTGCATTGGCGCATAATTTAAAATAATTGAAGGCTGCGCTGAGTTTGCCGTCCTGGATGCGGATGCGGACGCGGATGCGAATGCGGATGCAGCGACAAAGGCTGGCAAAAATTAATCATTATCAGTGCTGATAAGCGCATGAATTATTTCACATTTGGCGCGCATTAAAAGTGCATTAAGTGCATTAATTAATAAAAAAAGAAAATATATACACATATATATATATATATATATGTATATATAAATATATATATATTTCTAGATACATATATACTCCATTAAAATACAGTCACAGGCACGCCCCGTCTCAGGCCCTCAATTTAATTACCCACTTGGCCCGCACGCAGACATACCCCACAATGTCTTTGCGTTTTGTTTGGCGTTCCATGCAAATCTAACATTTAGCTAAAATTATGAGCGCTGCAAAAAGCAGACCAAAATGCCAACTCAGGCTGGCCATAAGTGCTAAATAGCCATTTCGTGACTTGCAGCTGAGTTTGCGCGACGGCCGGCCCATTAGCCGGGGCTAATTAGACGCGGATTGGCGAGGGACAAGAGCGAAAAGTGGCGCAGAAGGAATTGCGCGAAAAATAATACAAATCGCATCAAATTTGCAAATCATGCGAGGCTCCTTTGTCGTTTTGTCCGCAGTGGGCGTGGCTGTTAGTTGCACGCCCCTCCCCCATCCACCATAGCCAGCTGGTGTAAACGGGAGCAGGAAATTAGCACGTTAGCGTGATTCACGCGACATTCTCCCAAGACCCTCTCCAGTCTGAGCAGGCAATCGGAAAAAGCTTCTGTCAGTCACGGTCTGAGAAAATTGCAATATTGTTGACCATATGGCGGGACCAGCTAAACAGGTTGGACAGCCAACAAAACTTGAATACTATAAGTGGAAATATTAAAATATTTATTATTAACACACCCAGCAATCGATTCTACAGAAATTCATAAGAACATATACATTTACATCTTTCGACCAATTTATTTAAGCTTTTATGCCAAACTCTATCAATTCGATTGGATTTACGTTTGAAACCGCCCTCGTAATTGCAGTTGGGCAGCGAAAAAAAAGACAGGCATTTAAAATCGTCAAAGCGATTATATATAGGTTTGCCATTACACAATTTGCACACGCCCCCCGCCACGTCCCTTTATTGAATTTGTGTAAATGCTTTACAGGCGCTTTTTTCCACATTTGTTTTATTTTTTTCGCCCATAAATTTGTTTTTACTGATGGATGACTCTGGCCATGATAAGCCTATGGCCTGTTCTGCCGTTTTGTCCCGCTGTCTGTTGATTGACATTAAACCAATTTCGTGTTGCATATTGATATGTTTATTGACAATTTGTGGCAGCATCGAAGCCCCTTTTGCGACAGTCGTTTGGTCGGCCGGTCGGGCGGGCGGGCAAAGTAAATCAAATTACTCAAAAATTACAAAAAGCGGGCAAAAAGGCAGCGCCGAATGCCAACATTTGCATGGCTTTTAATTGCGCAACAAACATTTACAATTGTTGCCTGTCTTAACTTACACACGCAGTGGCAAAGATACGGCAAGCTTGCTCCACGCCCTGTGTCCCCCATTCCCATTCCTCATAAATTGCCATGCAAAAGTGCAAAAGTTAAGGCTCATTAATCATAAATGTGGGGCCTTCGCGTGGGTGGTTCCACAGAAGAGCGAGAAGAGAAGCGATAGCGATAGGCAAAGACAGGCCAGGCGGGACAGACGGGACCGACGGGACAGATGGATGAGCAGGCAAAAGGCACGCAAATTATTTATAAAGTTGCTGCGGCGTAAAACTGCAAATTGGTTGGCATTTATAGATACCCGGACCTTCAAAAAGTTTCTATTGGGCGGAAGGGGGCCCAGAATATAAAAAGAATACACCAGAAGCTGATGCATTCAATCATTTTTTTTAAGGTAACAGAAGCCAGATCAGGTAGTCCTCAAAGTTGAGCGCACATTTTACCAACAGACTTTAAGAACATATTCTTGATTAAATTCCTTTAAGCTAACTCCTTTTTATCAGGTTATTTTACAACAAAATGTTGGCAGATAATCTGATTTTACTTAATTTAAGCCATAGACTGTGCCTTGGCTTAGCTTGCGATCTTTTTCTTTTGCTGGTTAACCTCTGAGCCTTTGGAATATAGCGTGACACACACATTACCATTTGCTCATGCCTTATTTAGCATAATTACAGTCCATTACCTGGTCACGCGTCCCGTTTCTCTCCTGCTCCTAACTGGCTGCCATATGTTGTCAACTGGAATCCCCTCTCCGACAGAGCTCATGCCTCTCGCTTTTCCTCTAGCACCCGGTATTTCTCTTCCCCTCTGCGCTTTTTAGCTGAAAATGTTAATTTAATGAAGGCGGCGCAAAAACATTGCCAAAGGCAAAAAACAACAATAACAACAAATTCAGCAAAATTATTCACATCAAAAGGCGACACAGCTGCGTCCAAGAACTTGAAAGTCAAGAGCCGAGGCTATTAAAAAAGCCAACGCTAATCACTGGCCCAATAAAAAAGCCAATGTCTCACTGTGCCACACAACAACAACAACAGTAACAAAAGCCTGAGCAAGCCACAACAATGAAACAGAAGTTTTTCTAATTTGTTTAAAGGTTGCTGCGGTCAGTTGGTCAATTTAAAGCAAATTTCCACATGACCTGCCATTGTGTGTTATTATAGCCGCCGGCCATTGGCAGCAGCAGCCGCAAAGGGCCAGGATTCGATGGCAGGACTGGAAGTAGTCCGCTGGAGCCGGGGGTTGGTGCGGGCACATTTGACATTGGCTTGGTTTTTAGTCAGTTTAATTAAAATGCAAGTAGGCAATTTATATACACTTCATGTCCTTTATGTGGCTGTCGCCTGCTGGCCAACCCATACACCAACATATATACATATATATATATAAACATGTAAAGATAAAGTGAAAGAGAGACCGAGAGAGACAGGGAGATATATGTGTGTGTCTGTGTGTGTGGCCAGCCAGGCTGGCTGCTATTAGGCCATACTTTTTGATTTATGTTTTTACACGCTTAAATGAACTGTGGTTGTTTGCCCCGTTGTTGTTGTTGTTGTATTGGGCTGCAATTGGGCATGGGATCGAGATCGGGCACGGGCACGGGCACGGGGACGGGGACGGGCACGGGTCCAAGGGGGTGGATGGTTCAGCTCTGTCTGCCACTGAAAGAGTTTTGCACATGAATGAGTTAAACTGACGAGAAAAAATGGAAAGCGCATTAAAAGGCGGAAAATGTTTTGCCACATGGCTGCTGCAGTGTCAATATGCACAGGCCCGAGTGAATCGTCGTTTGTATATCAATTGACCCAATTGGATATGGCAGCTAAGTAGCTTAAAAACTTTGGATCAGGCCAATCATCGTTACTGTTATAAGTATTCAAGTGGATAGCATTAAAAAATATATTTTATATAAATTGCAATAATAAAATATAAAATTCGGAGAAAACTAAGATGGACTCTTTAGATTTCAGCTGCAATTGAATTTAAGCCATGTAGCAGAAACTTTATATCGGTAAATAATACATTAAAAATCTATTTATTGGTTTATAATAGTGTTTGGTATATTGAAAAGCATGTGTCTCGCTGCTATTTGGAATTCTATTGTCGATTTTCAGAAAATATACGATTATTTATGCCGCATTTTAATGCCTTAGCAGCAGCATGCGAAAAGCGAAAAGCGAGAAGTGAAAAGCAAACCAAACGGCGAATAGCGAATGGCGAATGGCAATGAGTGTGTTTTGGCTTCTGAATCGAGGGAACTAGAACACAGTGCCATGCGAAACGAGCCAAAATGCATTGTCAAACTATCAAATTCTTAAATTGCAACTGACAATCAAGTCACGTGCAGCAACCAGCAGCAACAACAGCAGCCGTCGAACAAAGAGAACCTTGGCTAAAGGCAAAGGCCACCCGTAGCGCAACCGACAGTGGTGGGCAGTATTAGCAGTGGGTGGCTGCAGCGAAACACAATGTCCAGGGTCAGTGAAAGTGGCGAAATTATTTAATAAACTAAGCACTGGCCAGATGGGTACTATGCACTGGGTAGTGGGCAGTGGGAAGGGGGCAGTGGGCAGTGGGCACTAAGGCATTGGGCAGTGCAAGCAATTAACTTGGGGGCTTCATCAAAATTGATTTAGTTAGCAAAAGCCCGAGTGGAAATTCCAGAGTTAAATACACACAGTGAAAAACTAAAATCAACAACTTTCATTTTGCGGTTCACTGAAGTTGTAATTTGCAACTGCCGACCGCACTGAGATATTTAAGTTGTAATTAAAATGCAACGGCTGCTGTGGCAACGGCAACATCAGCAACAGCAGCAGCAATAGCAACAACAGAGTTGGAGAAAGGGAGCTGCAGTTTTTATTTAGATAAACAGCTGTAACTCAATTTGTGCGCTGCTCCTTTGGCCAAAATATTTGCACAGGTCTAATTGAATTTTCAATTAAGTCGCCGAAAGGCCGGCGGGCAACACGCTCTACAAAGAAGACCCAATGCAAACCAAATGAGGCGCAAGCCAAAAAAATAAAAAAAATACTGAAAAATGTGGGTTACATAAAACATAATTTGAACAGAGATCTGAAATATTAAGCATACGCCGTGTGCAACCGCAAAGTGCAAACCAAAAAATCCATTAGCCAAAGTGTGCAAATAAAAGAGCGACTGCCTTTTCAGCCTAGCCAAGCAAATGAAAGCAACGACAGTCAAATAAACAAGTTACACACAAAAAAGTGGCTAAAAAAAGCAGCAAATAAAATGCCAACCAGCTGAAGCAAATGCGCCGTCAACAGTCAAACGCCGAGCAGATTTGCATGTTGCTGATCTACATTTGGGCAAAGTAAGCGAGAGGGGGTGTGAGTTGTGTGTGTGAAGTTTTGTGCTGCTTGAAGCTGTTGGCTGTTGGCTGTTGGTTGTTGCCTGTTGCCACCCAACTGTTCACATATTGTAGCTGGCCAAAAGCAGTGGCATTTGCAACATTATCAAATCAGTGCTGCCGGCTATTGGCCATATAAAAGTTAACAACCAAAAACAGGCAACTGTAGCTGAACTTACTTAATGGTGATACACTCTATAAATTTGGGAAATTTACTGTTTAAAAAGCGGGTTTGATATTAAATATTTTTCTTAATTTCAACGTGATTATAATTCATTTATAACTTAATGGAAAATAGTTAATAGCCAGAAACTAGCCAGATGCTCAGCTCTGCTGGCACTTGCAGCCATAAAAGTTTACAAGTGCGAAATTGCATTTCATGAAAAGTGTCCTTGGCTTCAGTATGAGCTCCTTTTTATACTCTTTGCAGAGAGCATTCGAATTCTTCTGCAGAATGTGTCAAACAGGCTTCTTCCTAACAAAAAAAATATGTTGATTTAACTTGGTCTGAGAGAAAGGCGTCTCTTTAGCTGTTTAACAAGTACATTAATGTGAAGATCTTAACTAAGATCAAATACATTTTATGATAGAGCGGAAAGGGTATTTATTCTTCAGTGCTCTAACTTTTCCCAACCAGCCAACGCTTTTTAAATTCACTTATTCAAATTTCTTTTAGTCACCCGCACACAAACACACACCTACTGGCAAACAGCATTGTATATGTGCATGTGTGTGAGAGTGAGTAGTAGAGTATTTGGAGAGTGTGTTGGTTGCCTTTTGGACATGTCACGTGCATAACGAATTTGTTGCCAAAATCTGTTTTTGATTTAGTGAGCAGCTTGCATTTTTTTTCTCCGTTTTTGTTTGTGTTTTTGTTTTTTGTTGGCTAAACTTGAAATAAATTGAATTTGTCGGCCTATGCAAAAGTGCATGTCCAACACTGGGCGCTTGACAGTTAGCGGTAATCAAAGCCAGGCAAACTTTCCATGCCTGTGCGTGTATGTGTGTGTTTGCCTAATTTTGCTGGCTGGCAACTTGAAGCGGCAATCAAACAAGCGCATTGCTGATTAATGTGCTTGTGGAATCCAGAAATCAATCAATTCTTCAAGTTTTTTTGCTGGAATTTTATTGGTGTTTTTATACTCGTTTCTTTCTTTCTGGTGCCCCTTCTTTTGTTCGATGCGTAAATGTGCCAGGAGTAGACCTAATTAACACGTCCATACATCAATCATCTGGCCGGCAATGGCAGTCGGGTTCAACGAAGCGCATTATTGTGCGTAAATTACTTGGCTGGTATGGCAATTCGAGTGGAGCATCGCCGACCCGCCAGTCCGTTGCCCGCCCAGCAATCATAGCGAATAGTTGAGCTGAAGCGGCATACGTGGCGTATGCGCAACGTGCACACAACTCGTGCTTTAAGTGGCAAACACTTAAAGTTTCGCATTATTCATGGTGGTCCGTAGCTCATCCCTCTCCATCCTTATCATTCTAGTTGCTCTTGCTGCTGCTGTCGTGGTCTGTCATGTTAAGGTTCAAAGTTGTGCCATGCAAAAACGTCAGTTTGCATTTGCCGCCGCGTTATGGACAGTGGCCGGCAGACAAAGGGGGGTCACAGGGGGCCTGCGGCCACTGTGTGCCGCTTATAAATGGCAAAGCATCAAAACGTAACAAGCGGCACTAAATCTAAACGACACACATCACACACACGCACACAAACTTGCATGGCTTATGTACACGGCGAGAGCTGTAGAGCTGTTAAGTCGCCGTCGGACAGCGCAGTCACATGCGTGTGTGGCCAGGCGGGAATTTTGTGGGCGCTTCGGCTTTAGTTTTTGGCACTGTCGTGACATACAATACAATTTTTCACTTTATGCGCTGCCCCATTTGGGCTACCATCACCAATTGCATGCATAATCAAGGCCAAAGTATCAAGAGGCTAACAAAAAAACAAGACCCAGCTTTATTATTCTGAGTGAAATGTGATTAAATGTACTTTTAAATTTTTTTCAGTTCTTACCAAATTTAATACTTTAATAGTTTATAATAACCAACATATTATTCTACATACAATATTTAATATAAATATCAACACGACGTATTGTATCAATTTGCTCGGTCTTAAAAAAAAATTAAAAATACATAATTGCTTGCCGGTAAACAAATTGTTAAAGATTTCTTTAAATTTCTTAAATTACATTTAAAGCTTTAATAAAAGTCAATCTTGAAAAAATATTCACTGCAATCTATTAATTTCATTGAAAGTGAATAGACATAAAAAGAAAAATGCATACAAATTTATTAAATTTATATTTCTATATTTTATCTATATGTTAAAGAAACTAATCGAAAAAAACGTTGGTAAATTGTTGGAATATAAATTTTAAAACAATTACTGGCCTTAACTTTCACCAAAATAGAAAGCAAAGAAAATCAAAGGCAACTTTTCGCACAGGTAAAATTAAAATTGGTTTGTCATAAAATCAATGAAAATATTTATGATGCAGCTAAAAACAAATAACTGCATATTTATTTTGCATTTCACGCATAAATTTTGTAGCAACAAAAACTCTAGGCCATGTTTTAAATTATTGCATCAAATATACATACATAGACCGTAAATAAATGTGAGTGTGTATTTGTGCATAGCATAGCAGGCAAACCTTTCTCATTGGCCCCTAATATTATTATTTATTTATTTATCGTATTTTGTGTTTAGTATTTTTATTTCTTGCTCCATGAATTTTCATGGCACTAAACGGAGAGCTCTGTAAACAAGTATTGTCCTGGTTTTCACAACATTTCGCAAAATCCGATGAGAGGAGACGCAAAAAAAAACGCTATCCCTGGTTAGGGCAGTCAGTCAGCTAGTCCGGCTGCATTGTCGATGTTGTTGTGAATCAGAAAAAAAGAATCAAATACTGTAAAATAATGTGAAAATTGTAAAATGAAAGTATTTTCTGCAAGCGCTTTGGCTGCGAACACTTTCGACGGGGTTTTTTATAGCCCTATCAGCTATCAATGAGGACTCTTTAGGAATTTGCTGTTGTCGGGAACGCCTTTTGCTATTTTATGAAATTTTCACGCAATCAAAGCGATGGCTTTGCAAAAACATTAGGCTTTGTCTGGCTTTTCAGCTATATTAAAAAAATACAAAAGCAACAAACAACTAACAACAAATAATAATATAAGTATGATAGTTTGTTTGGTAAACGCGCACAATGTCAAAAGAAATCTCAGATATTCAAACTTTTTTACACTCGTTCAACTTACCGTTGTTGTTTAATTTTCATTCCATCAAATAAAAGTTGCAGGCCTTAGTTGAAAATTATAACGCTATTGTACTTCGGGCCAAAGTTTCCCGTAGAACTTTGCGATGTGTGAAGCTCTAGCCAAAGCCAGCGCCAAGTAGTTTAGCCATAGATTTTTACACTTCTCGGTGCTGGCGCATTTGCTTGTCGTCCTTGAACGAATCCAACTCTAGCAGGAAGTGTTTACATATGCGCATAAAGATGCAGCACCAACAACAAAGTCCCTTCTGCCCCTTTGCGCAAACACCAGCCTCAAGTAACTTTGGCTAAGCCAAACTTAGTTTCATTTCTTATATTGTAAATCGTGACTGCATTTTGCGAAAATAATTTACGCTCAGTTGGAGGCTGACCTTATAAAGCCAGATGCGTGCTTACCACACAGATATGGAATGATTCTGCTGTCTACTTATCGCCGCTAAAAGTTATGTGTATTAAGTAGAAGATAAACTCAGTGGGAAACTGTATATAATTATTGTTTCCAAACAATTCTGTTTATAAAAGTGAATAAATTAGCTCTCCTTGGAATTTTTGTGAATGTAGAAAATAATGGACAAATTAATTTAATGTTAAATTCAACCTGTGTGTGCTTAAAAAGTTATGAGAACTTGCACAGTGGCACTAATGCAATTAATTTAAACATATTATAATTATTAGTTTGTTGGCATAGTAGTTTATTAGATTTATTGGTAAATAGCGGAAATTTCATCTTAGTCACCGAAAAATCGCATACATATTGCATTATATATAAATAATTTGCGTGTGGTGTCATAATTAGTTTTTCACATTACTCAAATTTATGCACTCGCCAGGCAGCTGCGACACAACCCTAACTTGTCATGCCACTGCCTCTGCCAGCTGTCCTTCTAATAGATTACGCTATCCGATAATTGATTACAAATAAACACACACACATACACTGAGACGTGCTTAGTTGTGGCTCATGTGTGTATGAACATGCATATTTGTTTAGGCCACATAGATCGTAAAGGGGTGTGCTGTGTCCCGTTTGACCCTGAATCGTGGGCACACGCATACAGACCAGGGCCTGACCAACCCCAAGCAGTGCAAGTTTGGCCTGACCTCTTATTTGGCCAGGTGCTAGGGGCTTCCAGTTCCGCTCAGACAACGCGAGCTGCACTTCACGCTAAGCAGAACCCACTTCAAAAAATCAACAAACTTTGAGCAATATAAATCTTTATTAGCTGCATTTGCCGTTACGGAGGGGCCAGAGCGCAATGCGACAATCAATTAGACACTGTCAGTTGTCCCGCCCCTTCAGTAAGCTGCTTTGCAATGCACTAGACAAGGACTCTGCCAGACAAGTGAGCAGTTTGTAATGAGCTTAAAGCTCCGTTTGCTCAGTTCAGTTCAGTTGTGCATGTCGAATGCATCAAAAACACTTGAATGGTATATTTATATTCACAAATATAGACAATTTAAATAAATACTCTTAAAGAGATTAGGGTACAAACTAGTTGAAAGTGCATTCTTTTCAATTCAAGTGCGACTTACTCTTAAAGCGCAGACTCGCGTTAAAGTGGAATGAGGCAATCCATTAAACTGGAACTGACAGCGTTGGGCATTTTATAATTTATCAAAATGAGAATTGATGCGCACTGCACAGCGCTCAAGTATTTGTCGTTGGCTCCATTTGCAGCGCGTTCCACACGCTTCAACCTGGTAATCCCTTGAGACCAAGTGGCCACATGCCACACGACATGCCGTCGTAAATACCAAAAATGCTTTGGCAAATATTTAGCTGCACTCTTAGTGACACGCGCGTGTTCCTTCCAGCTCTAGCTCCCGCTTTATACCCCGATCCCTCCCTTCCACCCACCTTTTTGCCCCTCTTTTGGGGCTAAGCAGCTGGTGGCCGAAAGTGTGCTGCAGCAGCTTTGACTTGGCTGCATTCGTTTGTTGTGCGGCTTTTATTGGTTGTAGTTAAGTTTGTTGTGCTGGCCAGTTCGTGACTGCCGTTTCTTTATTTACGCTTGCATTTTCATTTGTGCCTGTAAATAGCATTAAAAATAATTTTCCGGCTTAAGAGGCATTACACGCAGCGCTGACAGGCGCCGGCTTATGCACTTAATGAAATGTACACGGCAATTGTCGTCCTGAAGAAGAAGAAGGACACACGGACACATACTTACACGCACACACACATGCTCGTACATACACAGAGGATATTAAGATGGCATCGTCTGCGGCTTCTGGCTCTGGCCAGGCTATAAATTGGGCCAACTTAAATTTCATTCCACACATGTTGCAGCAACCAAATCCATATTAAAGGCTTTTTCCTGCACTCTTTACGTGCCGCCAATTCGACAAGTGGCCAAGAAACAGCAACGTGTGGGGGTTGTGTGGTTTTAAATGGCGAATTCCTTTATTTAAGCTTGAGTTTAAATTGCATGTACATTTAAAATTTCTATGACTTTTTAGCGGTTAGCGGTTTTTCTTCTTTTGTGCAATGAAACCGAATTTATACAACAAAGTAATTTTAAATCTAGCTTTTGTAAGTAACTAATGGATCAGTATTGCTCGAATCCAATCTAACATATTTGGTTTTAAGTCTGAATTGATTTGTTGATTAGTTGTCAAGGCCAAGTAACTTTTTCAATGCTGGCATTTAAATACTTACAGCTGAATAAATTGAATTATTTTTGCAAAATATCAAAAATCTAATCTTAATGGGATTCAATGGCTCTGTTTTTGGCAGTGGCTTTCACAGTGTTCAACAGAGCAATTTGTGAAATTGTTTCAAGCAGCCCACTAATAATAATAACAGGGCTGCTTATAACACATTTTATTGCTAAATTAAACATTATGCACAATTATTCTAAATAGTCAAAAGTTAGTTAGTCAGGACTATATCTGAAATGCGCCAACGACGTCAGAAATCAGCTTGAATCTTGATCCAAAAATAATATTTTAATAGAGTCATTTGTTAATGAGAAAGCGAGCAAAGGGGAGAGAAGTAGGTTTGGAAATTGAGGTGCGGCTGCAATAATAAATCAAAATTAATTTATCTTGGCCTGTAGGAAGTGCGTTCGGTAGCCAAAAGGAATTTTCAATTACGATGCAATGCGATGCACAAAACAAAATGTCCAAATTAGTTATTAAACAAACTTTGGCGACAGTCAATGCACAAAACCAGACAGTTAACCAAGCAATGGCAATTATAAAGCCAGTTGCAGATGCTGATGCAGAGAACATGGATAAGGATAACAGAAGAACAGCAGCAGGAAAACAGGAAAACAGGAAATGACAAGCCAAGCAGACGTAATTAAATATTCAGCAGCCAAATGAGGCTGGACAGGAAGAGCGTCAACCGAACAAAACAATTGCTTGCAACAATTGGCTTGCATCAGTTACTGCAGCATATTTGGATAATCTTAAGCCAGTTCCGGCCTGTGGGTCGAACAATGCTCCTTCACTTGAACGTAACAATTTTAATGGACATCGCTAGCAGGCAGTCTTAATTTAAACAGGAGAACGTCAAAATGCATAACATAAAATAAGAGCAAATGCCAGATGAGATCTTAAATTAGTCAGGCTTCGGCAGATTTCTTCGACTGTTGCAGCTTTGATATGCTTGGAAATTGTAAACTCTGCGTGGTGCTTCTAATCTCAGACTGCTGCCGGGATGCAGGATGTGAGTCGCTCAATTGGGCCATCAGATGCTGGTAGCAGCGATGACCTTTGCCGAAGCCCGGTTCGATTTCGACCGGCTCAACAATATCATCTGCACTGGCATTTGCCGAAACGTCGGACTCAACCTGGGTTGTCGACTTAGTGGACAGAGTACTGGATTCATCATTGGATGGACAAAGCTCAATTGAACAGCTCTCCACGGTGGGTGTCTTTTCATCGGAAATGCTAAGCTCCGAGGTGCTCAAGTCACCAAACTCCTGCGCGATGAGACGACGAGCCAGCGGCACAGACTTGAACTCCTTGTAGTGAAGCTTGCGACGACGCTCGAACTCGAGGCGACGCACTTTCTCCTCAACGGACTCAGGATAGTCATCGTCGTCCGACGAGTCGTCCGAGTCGTCATCCATGCCAAAGGCAGGTGTCTCCGATTGTGCGGCCAGGCGTAGCCTCTCCATCAGTGTATTTGTGTCCAGATCGTGTGCAAAGACATCTTCAAAGACAAACGGCGTCTTCGGCTCATCGATAACCATGTGGCCGTAGTCCTTGTTAGCCGGATGAAAGGTCGCCAGCACGTTCATCTCATCGAACTTGGCCGTCTTCATGAGGCCGCTATCCACTAAGTTGGTCGCCGCCTTTAATATGCCTTTTACGCTATCATTGCCCTCCATCGCTTTAAATATGGCTACAGCTAGAAAATGTATGTTAAGTGGATACTGTAATATGTTCCCTAAATTTTTTATATTTGATAACACTTTCAAATGTGCCCCCTATAATTTGGACACTTTTCTTATGCAGCCATTATATTGACAAATGATTCATAGCCAACTATTGAGACTTTAAGCTCAATGTCTTTATCTTCAATTTAATCCAAGGCAGCAAGGTACAGTTTTTGGCTTGGTTAATTTCAGTAATATGGAAGATGTCAAAGAACCAATTAAAGTTTTGCTTTGTTTAGTGTAGAGTAAATGCTTGCTCGGATTAGGTTTTAAATTTCGAGTGACTTCTATTGCTGCGTCTGATTAATGCGTGTTGGCTGCTTGTCAAGCACTTTTTTTTTGCGTTAGCTTCACCTAGTCGTTGTCAGCAATCGCTGCCATCCGAATGCCACAAAGTAAACTCATTTTGACGTGTTCATCATCGGCAGCTGCAGCCAGCGGGATCGGGAAGCGTGGGGCGTGTTGGCGCATCTCTTCATTATTGACCTGGGTTTGTTGTTGCTGTTGTTATTGATGTAAACATATTCATCATGCCAGAGGAAAGTTCCTGTGGTTGGTTTTGTTGCAGTTGTTGTTGCTGTTGCAGTTACAGTTGCAGTGGCAGCAGCCGCTTCAAAACTGAAAACTCTTAAGTGCACATATTTTTGAGCTGCAACGTGAATGTGGCTGAACAGGAATGAGTGCATGTATTGCGAATTGATTGCAGCACATTATTTCACAATTTTGCCAGCAAATAAACCAGCTCCGACTGGAGTCGAGTGGCAGAGGCCGGAACCAACAGGAGGAACTAGCAACCAGCTCTCAGGCGTGCATATTAAGAGCTGTTCTGCTTATCAGCTCAGTCAATGCGACAAGCTGCACGATAAAAGCAGCGACATGATGATGATGACGACGATGATGATGATGGTGATGGTGATATGAAGTTTTAGTAACCGGGGGTATCTGACATTTGGCTGCTCGGACCGAGCTTTAAATGCTTGCTTTATGCAGAACGCCGGTATGGGCTAACAGTTTAGTTCGATTTACGAAATTGCAGTTGCCCGATTGTATTTCTTATGTAGTCGCCGGTACACCCTAGAAGGCCTGTTGCAAACGGGGCATCAATCGCAACAATGTGTATCCACGAGATACTCGAGCTACGTGCCACGTACTACGTTTGGATGCGCATAAGTAACAGCATGGGTTAGGGTTAGTTTGCCGGCCGTGCAGCTGCAGCGTGCAGCCCGCATCCGTTTGAAGCAGCAGCTACTTGCCAGACCCACATATCAACGCAACTTTATGGCAATCATAAATTTCACTTGATTTTGGCTTTTCCGCAGTTTTTACGCAACACAATGCAGCATCCGTTCGAGTTGTTGTCTGCATCCGTAAGATGCTAGCTGCCAGCCCTCGCACAGTGCGCTATTGATGTTAGCTGTTGAGGTCTTTTGGGCGTGGTCAGCTGCCTCGGCCAGCTCTCGTCCCGTTCCCGCTACCGCTCCCACCTTGTAGTGCGTCGTTTGGCGGCGTTATGCATATTTATTAAAAACTGTCTACTGCGATTAAAAGCCAATCAGGCCAATTGCGAATTCCTTTTATTGCCCCCAGCTTTATAAATATTTAAAATTTAATTTCGGGCACCACAGCGCGTATACTTGATGTTGTGGGTGTTCGAATACATTTTTCTGCAGCTAGATTAAAATGTGTATGTGTGTGTGTGGCTGCGCATTTCTGCATCAGTTTCTGTAGCTCAATATGTAACTCTGTGCTAGTATGTGCTGTATGTGTGTGTTGTGTTGTGGGCCAGTTGAGCTCTCAGGTGCCTCGACTCGGCTTTGGCTGCACTGCAATCGAAGCGTGAAACGTTGAAGCTCAGCAGCCTCGCAAAAGGCAAACACGCTGAGCGCAAATGTAGCGCGTTTCCTTTTTGGCTTTTACACTGTACTCGCAACCGGGGAAGGACCACAGCCAGTGGCAGTATCCAGCAGTACCAGAACGGGAACCCCAACCCGAACCCAAAACCCCAAATGGTACCACTTATGTACATGTGTGTGTGTGTGTGTGTGTGTGCTAGCGCTTGACAGTTAGCTAGCGCTTGACAGCTTGGCAAACAGTTAAATAAAGTTGGCAGTGTTACCTCTTTGTGGTCGGTTGACTGTTATCCTTACTCTGGCAGCTAGTATGAGTACTTAATACTGAAAGTTAAGGATTTATAACCATCTTCTACAATATATGAATATAAATTTTAATTTTAGGAACCCCTTATATTTTCGCACATTTATTATAGTGTAATTAGAATTCCCCTATGCCGACAAGTATTTTCATTTATAATCAGATCAGAATAATTAGATTTTAGTAAAATGAGGTCGTTTGCAGCATGTTTTCCAATCGTAGCTCAAACCCGATTAAAACGTGTAAACACCAGAGCACTTATTAAGTTTGGCAGAATGTCAGCTAACCCTAAAGGCAGACACACAAAAAAAAAAAGTGCAACCCCGTGTGTTCCTACTCTCTTTTTATTTTTAGTGTCATTTCAATGCGATTTGTTTTTCAATCAAAAATATTGTAGGCTTCCGCAAGTCGATGGAATTGGGATTTTAACACGAGGGTCCACAGCTACTGCAACAACCGCCGCAAGGTCCAACGGCGCATCCGCCACAGCAACCGAAACAGGGTCCTGTCGCATAGCACGGTCCGCATACATTAGGTCCAAAACATGCTCCACCACAAGGTGCACAGCAGCCACCGCAAGGTCCACAACACATGATTAATCTGTCATCAAATAGAAAGTTTATACATATTATATTTTCTATAATTTAAAATGTACTTTTCCAACCTGAAAATCAAAACAAATTAAGACCACCAAAAATTTAGATGTTGCTGTTTAGAGGTGAAACGTAAGAATAAAGTTTTGTTAGGGGACTTGTAGACTGTGTAAGCTAAGCTGAAATATTTTCCATAGTTGACTTTATTAAAATTTCTTTATTGAGCTTCAAAAAACTTTATTTAAATTATGCAACGAATTTGAGATCATATGCTTATCTATTAAAGCAAAAACAATTAATTAAAATGACACATCGTTTTTTTGCCAAAAAAGTCAAAAAAACTAAATCAAAAAAAATTAAGAAAATTTAAATGAGGAATCAAAGAAGATGGCGAGCAATGATCAAATTGGTATCAAACATAAAAGTCGGTTAAGTTTTGCCAAAGTTATTGGGGTTCAAAGTCTGGGAGATACACTTTATATGGACTTAC
>SCDZ01000507.1:0-55306 GCA_004143845.1 Drosophila lacertosa | reverse complement strand
GAAATTAACAGCAATATTTATGTCAACCGCGTCATTCAGAATTGACCAATCGGTTGCATAAATAAGCTCAGATAATAAAGCGTAGTTTCCTCTACGAAACTTGTCTTATTAAACTTGATCATATTGTTTCCTTTGAAGTATTTTAGTTGATTATTTATTTAGTTAAAGAAAGGAATTCGTTGAATTGTGTGTTAAGCAGTTTGATCAAATTGAGAGAAGTCGCCGAAATACCTTAATGCGCAGCAAAGGAGCAGAAACGGGAAATCAAAAGAAAGCACAGAACAGATGGTGAAAGGTTTGGCTGGTGGCTGAGTCAACTGGCTTGTCAAATTTAAGTTGCGCCCTTGTGCAATTACCATAATGATGTCAGGCAGCGCACAAATCAAGCGACGTCGTTTATTACAAGTGCGAGAACTTAATTAAAATGCCGAAACAAAGGAGCTCACATAAACTATGCACAATGGCAAGTGAAAGTGCCGCTGGTGATAGCTGCTACTGCTGCTCAAGGACTTCCGCTGCCGCTGCCGCTGCCGCCGCCACATGGCGAACAACAAGCGGTGAACTTTTGGGGCGGCCTTAACTTGGTTGACTTTTATGATTGCTCCGCTGGCAAATGAAAATGGAAAGTTCGGAACGCTGCGCTGAACACCAATGCGTCTTTTCACGCAATTTCAAATCCCAACTCAATTTGAGTAATTTTGCAGTGAATCCTTTTGACTGCGGTCGACCAATGGCAATTCGCCACCGCTATCATCATCATTATCAGTATCGCTAATGATCATTGGCCCTGGCCACGGCTAAAGCCATTGTCCAAGTTCGCAACGCTGCGCAAGTTACTGGCTTTTGGTTATTGGTCGTCTGGTGGTCTGAT
Source organism: Drosophila lacertosa (assembly GCA_004143845.1). NCBI lineage: Eukaryota > Metazoa > Arthropoda > Insecta > Diptera > Drosophilidae > Drosophila > Drosophila lacertosa. Next base: position 54,435 of record SCDZ01000507.1, on the reverse strand, counting down.
GGTCTGGTGGTCTGCTCTACCAGCTTTGTTAATTTGGTTCACACACACGCTTACACTACACACACACACACACACACACTCACACACACAGGCATGCAGCGTAGTTTACCCCACAATGCTTTTGGCAAACGCATTTGGAACATTTGCTTCATTTACTGCGTCGTTTGCCGCATTTTAATTGCTTCTGCTCACACACACATGCACACACTCAGACACTTACACCCGAAACGGCAGAAGGACATCGCACACACACACACACAGACAAGTTTGTCAATCTGCAATTTGAATGCGCGGCATCATCGGCGTCCGTTTCCAGCCAACTGGCTGCGTCTGTTTGACTCATAAACCTGAGCGCCATTAAATGAAATGAGTTTCAGACGAAATTATCTTCTTGACGCAATGCGTAGGAGGCTATGACAAAAAAAGAAAATGCTTCGATTTTAATGTTTAATGATCAATTTCGGTCACATACGCACTTATGCCGCATACCTATGCTAAGTGCACGTGTGTGTGTGTGTGTGTGTGTGTGTGTGTGTGTGTGGGCGCCACAAATTGTTTCATAACTCAGTTAACTAAGCAGCATGCTGGCTGAAAGTTTAATTAAGTTGCTTAGTAAATCAAATCAAATGAGCAGCTTGCGACAAGGATTACTAAGACTACGACCAGGACCAGGACCAGGACGAGGACCAGGACCAGGACCTGGCTTCAGGCGGCGCCATGTACCTGCCAGTTAATCCGCTCGACTGCCAGCGTTTGCATCGCTCCCAAGTGGCATTAAAACAAATTACAAGTAATTAAAGACTCACTACTCATTGACGAGGACGAGAACGAGGACAACTCCTGCCAGCAGCTGCACTTACAGTTACATTTTTTTCATTCTTCTTCTTTCGCTGCTCGTTTCGCTTTTGTTTTAGACGGATTTATATAAAACTCAGCGAATACGCTTCTAGCAGTTAAAAACAAGTTGTTACTTAAGTATATATATGTAAACATTATATAATACTGTAAATAAGTTATATATATATATATGGAATAACTCTTTATTATTCTAAATTATTTTTCTTAGTTGAAAGTTTAAGTTTTAAGTGTTCATCCAATTTTATCATTAAAAAATCTTTTAAGATGCTAATCAACATTTTAATTAACAGGAATATCGTATAAATTTTACCAAAATCCCATTTCAATATTTTCTTTACTCTTAGTTACAAATTGCATCACAAATTAAAATTACCCGCCAAGAATTGACCAGAGTTTCAATTTTAACAACTCGTCTGCACGAAAAATCCACTTTTTTTTGCTAAACTAAATTTTAAAGCACTTAGCCAAAAGTAAAACCCTTAAATTACTCGCCGCTACTCAAAGCTCTCGAATTAAATGAAAACTTTAAGTTAATTTAAATGAAATAATTAAAAATTCTTAACTCGCGGCTGCAACTAAAAAACTGTACTTAAGGCAAAGCTTATCCTTATTACTCGCTCAAGTCTCGTCGAAAGGACGAACTCATCACATTTCGCTTTCCTTCTCATCATTCTTTATCGCTCCTTCTTCTCTTTATTGTTTACGCGCTTTCTTTGATTTATTGCATTTATCGCTAAAGAAAAAAACATTTGATAAATGACAAAAGTTTTTATTTGTTTATGGTAATTAAAAAATATCTTTAATAGCTTTTTTCTGAGCCCCCGTTGTTTGTTTTGTTTTTAAAGCACATGCCTTGCAAATTAGTTGATTTTATAGTGGAATGATATTGGGAGGTGTGCGGGGATATTAATGGATTTTAATGATAAAAGCAGAATTATCGCATAATTTCGAAAGTATTTGCAGGGCTTTAGATTTGTAGGCAGCCAAACAATTTAAAGTATTTGAAAAAAAAAAAAAATTAATGTAAGTTTTATCAATTTAAAAAATAAAGTTTATAAGTAACAATCCAGTTAAATACCACTTTATACCGAATAATAATTATAATAAAAGTAGTAATAAAGCAATATAAGCTCCTTATAGCATTGCTTATATTTTAATTGTATATATATGTATATTTAATATGTCACTTACTAAAATTAATAAGTTTAAAATAAATTTTCATTTTCATTATTTTACATATAATTTACATTTGTTTTTTTATAAAGCGACAACATAATAAGAGAAACAAATATTTTATTAAAGCTATCCTTAAATATATTTCAACACATTGCTTGACAGTAACTTAATTTCTCCGTTCACAAATTGTTGGATAAAGTAAATGGTGAAAACCTTTTTGAGGCCGTCTCAATTATCACCTGTTAAATAAATCGAGCTTCTGTTGACGTGGCCCGAACGACATTTCACTTGTGTCTTATCACTTAATTTGTTCCGCTGCTGCACTCGCAAAATCAATGACCCGAATATGCAATGCAATTCAATATTATCAGAAGACGGAGAAGGAAAAGGGAAAAGGAAAAATTACACAGCTGCTATGGCAATCAGTTACATAACCACGTTGCCAACGTTTTTGCCCACCGAGATTCGAGTTCACATTTTAAATGCCTGGCCCGAAAATCAATTTGAATGCGAAGACGTTGGCCCAAAACCCGCTTAAGCGATTTGCTAATAATAGCCAAAAGCCTTAAGCTTTCGCCAGCGATTTGTAGCCAATATGTTGCGAGCGGAAACGCACCGAGGGGGCCAAAGAGGTTAAGCGTAAGCAGCAAAAGGAAAACAGCGCTCATTAAATATGCATAAGTGTGTGTGTGGTGAGGGTGGAAAGTGCCGCCCACTTCCTCACGTTAACAGCCAGCAAGAGCAATTACAAATGTTGTGCGTAACTGTATCTGCAACTCAGGCTGTGTCTTCTATCTGTGCGTGTGTGTGTGTGCGTAATCTATTATGCCGCTGAAAGTGGTAATTCCGGTCAGTAAATAACGTGCACGCCCAATGCCAAAACAGTCGCCCATTTGCCGTTCGCCCGTTCGAAGGCGTCGATTCGATTTTAAGCCACGTCGCGGGCAAAAGTCAGAGAATTTCCCCGTGCTGGCCGTTGGCAAGTTTTGAACGTCAGACAACAATAACGGGCGGTCGCCTTGGTGGGCCCAACCGTCTATAATTCCTGTGTTAAAACCCATAAATCGCATTGGGGCTCCTGCTTACATATGCGCCATTTCACACCGTTACCGTTAGACGCACACGCAAACATTTACATATAGCTGAATACTAAGCGGCAGCCACGCCCCCTCTCCCTCCCTTTAGGCCGACCCAACTAAAGCCAATTTGCGTTCGGGTCGATTTTATCTTCACTTTAATATTGTTTTTTTTTTTTTTTGCGCCAAGCTACGCTTTATCAATATTAAATTTTGCTCTGGCTTTTGGGTTAACAATTTGATGTTGCGTATATTTTTTTTGGTTGAATTAAGCAACATTTTAAGCCTTGATTAATTTGTTTGAAATATTTTTTCTCTTTATTTGATGCTACGAATAATTTAATAAATTGCAATTTAATTAAAAGTGATGCTGGCGAGAAATTGCTCGTGCTGTGTATTTAAAGCTGATTAAATTGAAACTCCAAAGAGAGTGTTAAATAAAATAGCAAAAATAACAAAGGAATTTAATAAACCAAGACATTTTTTTGATATGTCAGTTTTTAGCAACCAGAAATGAAAATGAAAAATAAACAGAAAAAATACCATAAAAACTTGGGATTTGTTTTTGTTTGACAAAAGTGTGACAAAGAAATTATTAAATATTTTATTGCATAAAAAACTTAAAGCTTTTAATTGAGAGACACATTTGCATCTATATAAAAATAGTATATAAGAATTCCAAATGAATCTCAACTTATTTATCAATAAGCTTTTCATTTGAAATACGCTTTGTATAGTCAACAAATTTCCTAAGTGCTTTCTTAGTTTTCACAGCAAATAATGTAAAAGTTATTTGCGTAAATTGGAAAACCAAACTGGAAGATTTATCTTTTGCAGGCCACTGACAAACTAATAGCAATGTCCCGATAACTATTAATGTCTGTGGCCAAAAACGCACAAAAGGCCACGTTAACAGTTTTGACAGTTTTCAATTTGGCTAGCAGACAAATTAAAATGGCTCGAGAACGAGAACGACGACCAAACGACGCCAGCTGCGGCTTCAAAAGCCCCGTTAAACATACAAAAACAACAATTGTCGAGGCGGAGTCGGACAGACAGACAGACAGACAGACTAAATTTGCTCACTCGAAAGCCGTATAAGGAATATTTGTCAAATTTGTTGCTAGTTGGCGAATAGAAAAAAAAAATGTGTCTGGCCTTTGTCGGAGGTCTCGCAACCGTGTGTCGCTGAAGCTTTACCAATGACTTTTTTTTTTTTTTGTAGTTTTTGTAGTTTGGCCTGCTGATTAGAATCGCACACGCACACACAAAACTTACACATATGGCTAGCGGCGGGAGTACCCCAAATGTTTTGTGCTAGGTGCACATCGTAAACATAAAAGCGAAATGGCGAAAGTAGTGACAGCTAAACATAAATGCGTTTACATATACATACATACATATAAACATACGCAACACAAATCCTCTTTTTATTATTATTTAATATTTTTGGCGTTTTATGAAATTTTAGTTATACACGCATATAAACACGCGCACACACACACTCTCAGACACACACACACACGCAATTGGAGTGTTTTTCGGTACAGCTGTGACGTCTTCCATTTCCCTTCCAGGACTCTATCGGGCACGCATGTGTCAACTGCTGGCGACGCACAGGACGAGGACGACGTCAGCGACATACACAAATACACAAAAAGGTATAATAATAAAAACCAATAAAACTGACAAATAAAAAGATTTATATGATTTGTATAAATGTGCTAGTGTGCGTGTATTTTTGTGTGTTTGGCAACTTATTTAGAGAAAACTCTACTTTAACGGGGCTTTTTGTACACTCGAAGAAAACGCTGCTGTCAATTATGTTTGCGTGTCAGTTTCGTCTATTTAAGTGTTAGCTATAAAAAATAATGAAGAAAGGAATTTTTTTGTTTAGATGTGCATATGAATATTCCTAAGAGTTCATCTTTAAAAATATCTATATTTTACATTTATTTTCTAATTAACATACATTATTTTCACATGGAAAGTTGCCTCATTGTCCTTTTGAAAAATTTAAAAATTTTATAATTAGACATATCAGTAATTTCTATTAGTAACCTAATAGAAAGACTTGAGTAGTCGGAATATATTCCCATATAAAGTCGCTCATGAAGATCTCATTTATTAGCCTGAGACTCGGAGTGTTTATTGTGTGGAGATTTTGAATGAAATAATAAAACAGTTTTTATAGCCATATCTTACAGAATTTTCTGTTAAACGTAAAATAAACTAAAGTGTGAATTTGTGTGACTTTTGGAAACCTTACGTTTCCCGGACTTGAGTTACACTTGCGCACTTATTTTGTTTACCCCAACCGAGCCTTGTCATTAAAAGTGATAAACTAATTTTGGGAAAGCCAAGAAACTCTTCGCCCTGTCGATCTTCATATGAAATGTGATCGAAATAAGAAGAGCGCATTTAATTGCCTGTGTGATTTATGCATAAAACAACAACCAACAATATTTTGCACACATGGCCATTGGCATTGCCAGGTACGAATTCCATTTAAAGAGTTACTCTGTGTGATGTGTGGCCGAGATAAGAAAATAACAAGAAAATTAAAATGAAATAAAGCAAATGTTGTTCTACATGTGCGCCCGGAAACACAAATAAACCAAAACAACAACAACAAAAACAACCGCAAGAACGGGAAACGGGAAACGGGAAACAAACGAACACAATATGCAAATGCGTTTGTGTAGCATACTTTTCGGGGCGCACCGAAGGTGAATGTGGTAATAAGCTTCGGGTGAACAACAGCACCTGAATCAGATAATTATATAAGCAGCCTGCGAAAAGAGTTGTCTGTGCCACACGGCAACAACTTATGGAGATGCAGCAACATTTTCAAATAAACTCACTTTTATTCCGAGGTAGAGTTGTAAGTGCAAAGTTGCCTCTGGTAAAATGAGAGCTGATTCGTCTGATTCTCCAACCGCTATATACCTCTGATTAACTTAGCACTAACGATTATTATATGAAGGCTTCCTATGCGAATGATATTTGTGTTCTTCACAGCTCCAAATGCAACTTCGAGGCTGCAGGAGATGGAACCTAAAGGTCAATCGGATTGTTAAGGCTAACGAACAGATATAGCACTATGTCACTTAACGCTAAAAAAGAGCAGCTTATTTCCAGTGTATCAACGTGCATCAAGGGACTGCAGAAGCTTGCTCTATGGCAGATAACCAACTGTGGCTACACACTTCTACCTCCAGCAGATTGTAAAGGCAGCCAAACTGTGACTATGACAGGCTGTTGAGACATTGCAGGATGCTGGTAAGAAGATTACAACATGCCAGTCCTTTCATTTGAATGTGGTTTAGCTCCACTCGATCCAATCACATAACTTCTAGTGTAGCTGAGCTATTTTCTGTATTGGACGGGTTTAAAATTTTTTGGTTGCATATATTTTATAAATACCTAATTTTAATTAGAGAATACAATCTTTTTGTACGTATATATATTACCTAACAAAAATTGCAATAAAAATAAAATTGTATACAAGCCCAACTTGAACAGCAAAAATAAAATATTTATTAAATACATTTATATCTTTTACTTTAATGATTTCTCTTTTCAAGTATTTACATTAAAGCACAAACTGTAAACAACATTTTCTTTTACACGTTTTTCCCTTACTCGGAATCAATTTAAAATTTGTTATATAATTCGCGAATTTTTTTGAAGTCTTTGCCCCAGCGAGGACACAAAGCGAATCCTGGGCAACTGTTTGAGGTTGGAGGTTTAGCTGAGCTGCCCCAATAAGTGGCATGTTGCAGCTTGTGACATTGTGCCCCGAAATGTGCTTCAATGAGCATCAATATCAATTTACTCTTTCTTGTAGAGCAATGCGAGCATTGTCATTAAGAAATTTGTTTATTTTTCATTTGTACAGAGCGTCGGCTTTGAGTAAGCGAAACAAATAGAAACAAACAAACAAAAAAACAACAGCTCAGACAGATGCCAACATCGATTTTCATCTGCTTATTGGCAAATCGTGACATCTGACATATTTTCCTCTAATATTTTATCGAGCAGCAGGACGCGAGCTTCCTGTTCCTTGTGTAGTGTTTGCTTGTGTTATTGTTTTTTTTTTTTCTCTATTTATTTTTGGAGTAGTGAAAGTGGCGCCTATTTGCTGTTAGCTGAGTTTGTCGTCCTGTCGCATTTGGCTTTGTCAGCACTTTGATTATTCAGCCCCAAAAGAGATTTTCAAAAAGAATATATAATAATTTTAGGTGTTGTGCCAACAAGAACTTGATCCTCATCCTCAAAAGTTAATTAACAGCAAATAAATTAGATTTCCTGCCAACGAAAATCAATTGCATAAGAAAATTGGCTTTTGGTCGGCAACTTTGAATTATCTAGTGTTAATAAAGTGAATTATATTGGAGTTAAAAATGCTTGTGGGAATCAATTACCATTGTGCAAGTACTTCACATTTCAACCAAGCATTTGCAATATTTAATTTAAGCCAACAGTTGCCAAAGAGCTTTTAAATCAATTATTGCTTTGATTAGCCGCTAACTTCATTTTAATTTTTATATATACTTTTCTTATTTGTATATGTAAACAGCAGAAATACATAGACAATTTAGCTTACACAAATTTTGGTAGACTTGAGAAGCTTTGAAGCATATTTTTTCTAACTTTACTTGTTCATCAAAAATCTTTATATAATTTTTTTATAACAATAATTAATTGCTGCCAAAGCAAGAATGCAAGATTTATGTTATTTATACAATTTCTTTTACTTTTTAATAATATTTAATATATCAATTTTCACTTTGATTTTTTCGGAAAAAATCATGGTAATTTCGGAAAACAATGTTTTTCAAAATTTAGAATCTCGAATTTTTATTTTCAATCGATAGCGTATGCCGAAATTAGTATAAAAATCGACTTTTAACTTTATTCTGAAGTGGTTTATTTTTCTGTAAAAAATCACCCCAAAATGACACAAATTTTGACTAGTTAAGCTCCCAAGTGCCTGCCGGACTTACTCCTAGATTTTAAATGGCTATAACTGTGCCAAAACTTGACCGATTTTGACGAACGAAACCATTTTAGCCATGAATTGGCATGAAGCATCATTCGGCATTTAAAAATTATGCATTTGAGAAGAAAATATTTTTTTTGGATTTTTTCGGAAAAAAGCTTGTTAATTTCGGGAAAAAAAAACTTTGCCAAAACTTAACCTATTTTCATGCATCCAACCTAGATGCAAGGGTACTGAATTCATTAATAAACCAAAAGCCTCCATTTAACTATTATTATTAAAGGCAACATTGAAATAAGATTTTCAAATAGATGTAAACTACACTGTATACTATTTCTATACGCTTTGTATATATTTTTTATACCATCACCGCTTTAAGCCAAACCTAAGCCCAATCAATCAGCCCAGCTCACAAACAGGAACAAAGGAAAACAGCTTCAGCTGATGGAAACAAAACAAAAAAAAAATAAACAAATAAAATATATAAAAATCATGAATTGAGCAAACAACAGCAGCAAAACAATGATACCAATGTATTCCACATGCATAAAAAGTTATGAACATGTGTACGTCGAACGGATTCACAGATCGGCAGAACAAAAAAAAATAATTCAAAACTCACAGACAACAAAATGATTTTATTCGCACAGCAACGCCAAATAGATACATTGGTAAACATTTCGCCTCCTTGCCCAGATATATTTGTATAGGTCTGAGTTGGGGCACATCCATGCTGGAGGCGCCTCGTGATGGGAGCATGAGCCGCAGCCATATGTGGCTGAGTGGCAAGTAAGGTAAGTGCTTGCGACGGGTTGCAAATGCGAGTGGCATAAAAGCACAACTCGAGAAGTAAACCGAAAGTTAGCTTTCAGTAAATACGAAAAAAATATATGTTAATATATTTGATATGAATTCAACCATGACTTTCACTTAAAGATTTGTTAATACAAGCAATTATTGTGTGGAATTTGACATTTTGTGAACTTAACTTTAAAGAACTTTTGCGGCAATATTTGTCTGTCAGATGTTGTATAAAAAAGGAGAAGCCCAAACAAAGCTACACTATATTGCAAATCTGATTCAAGTAAAAAACTACATAAATAAGCAAAAAAAGGATTTAAAAAAAATATATTATATATCAATATATATATTTTCTATACCCCCGTTTTTCACCTTATTTAATGAGTATGCACAAGAGCGTCCATATTTAATACCATATTAAATATATATATATTTATCTTCAATTATTTATTTAATTTATAAATGAAATACTAAAACTTTTTTTAAAAAAGTAATATGCTTCTATTTTTATATTCTGCCCTGTAATTTAATATTTTTGTGTTTCTGTTTAATTAAATGCATTTTATATATATTATAAGACCAGGCTCTTCTTGATGAGGAATTTCGGTCCAACAGAATACTTAATTTATTTTATATGCATTATATGCAGCTATATTTAAATATGGGATGTATTTTATTTTCCATGTGGAAACTTTTTTGATTACATCTGGTAAAAGTTGAGTTTGGGCAAACGGCAAACGCGCTTTCGCCTGAGAAATCAGTGAGCTCGTTTAATATAGTGGTGTTAATTCCTTTCTCACTCACTCCAATTAGTGAGTCGTTGGACACTACTGAGGAGTGTGTGGTCAATTCACCCACACACACACACACATCCATTTATCGCTTCACGCACACTCTCAAAGCGTGCCAATAATTGGCTGATAATGCAACCGATGGCTTCGTTGAGTGTTCAACTATTACTCGACACATTTGATTGCCACTTGACTTTAATTAAACATGTTTTAATATCTTACTCCAAATAAAAGAAATAATAGCTAACCAACTTTTCGCCTATTTAAATTGTAGTTCAGCTGTAAAAAAAATCCTTATATTTTAACTACATCTCCGATTCAATGGAAAACCTTTACAGATTTTCTCTCCCAGGTCGTTTTGGCCATTGGCCTCAAGCTGCACCCGCAAGTGCATAACTCAACCAAAGGGGCAGGTTGAGGTTGGTCCTTCGCCTCGTTCAACTGCTATCTGCCCCATGTGCATTCAGACAGGAGCAGCTCCTGCTGCTCCTTTTAATAACATTTTGTGTGAGCCGCTGTTTGTTTTGTATCCGTTGTGTAGTTTTTTATTGTATTGTTTGCACTTTTGCGCTTTTTGCCAGGCGCAAAAAGAAAAACCCGCAAAAGTTTCAGTTGCATTTGCCATTTTGTGTGCTCCCTTTATTTGTCTGGTAAAAATAAATTACTTTGAATTGTTCAGAACACAGCCGACTTTTAATTCATGCGAGTGAGAAATTCCTTGGATAAATTAGCGCAAAAGTTGTTTGGCTTGATTGCGATTGAAGCGCTTTGATGATACAACAAACCATGTCAATGGCCTCTTCGGTGCGTGAGTTGAATCCGAGTTCGCTCAGTTGAGATTGGCAATGGTCAGAAAAAGATACACTAAAAGAAGTGGTGGGCAAAGGATGCCCTAAAGGAGTGCTTGGGACTTGTACTGCATCTTGTCATAAAGTAAGATCCTTTTTATATGAGAGCAATCAGTCATAAGTTTTTAATTTTTTAATCCTACCAATGAATAAGATCATAAATTGAAGAAGGAGAATAAATCATACAAATATCATTAAATAAGCTCTGATCATTTTAAAAACCTTCACCTGAAAAAATATTTTTTATCTGAAAAAATATCATCAATTCAAGAACGAAGATTTAAAGTTGGTGCATTTAAAAAGAATAGCTTGAAAATTGAATTTACTAAACAATATTTTTAAAGACATATTATAAGATTTTTTAAAAGCATATATAATTAAATATATTCTGAAAGATTGTTCAAAAAACTATGTGTTCTTTAAGTATATTTTTAGTGAACTTTATATTTATTGAGTCTTCTTTATTATTTTAAGTTAAGGAAAGGACATCTTTGCTTCGGCTATCCTTGCCACAGTCTACACTTGAAGCTTTAGCCAAAGCAACTTTGTCGCCGCAACTTTCTCAGGTCAAGGAAAATTCCGTTGGCGCCCACACACACACAACACACACACACAAGCACACAATGGACTTATTTGTTGTCGTCATTAGCCCCGTTTGTCTGAAATTAAGTTAAGTTTATGACGCAGCCCCGCAGCCCATTCCAGGACATCTGCAGACAGCGACTGAACACTCGCTGCGTTCATTTGCTGGCTTCGCCTTTATGGTTTTACTGTCATCAATATCGCATGTTGGCTCTATACACAGCCATGTGGAACAATTAATTCGGTTTGCTTTTATTTGCTGGCCTTTTAAGTGTTTCCCACTGGCTGTCTGACAGTCTATCTGTCTCTCCCCGTATCTGGTTTTGTCTTTGTCAACGAACAGTTGACGCAGTCGTTTTTCATAGTTTTGATTTTATGACAGTCAAATGCTTTATATATATATACATATAAGCCAATATACATTTATATATATGTATTTATATGTATATCTGCGACTGACATAAAGTTCATTAGGTTCTGTGACAGGTTGGCAGCGTACAAAGGACTTGCTTGCGGTCGCCTCTGAAGCTTGAGTACAAAATGCCGCGGTTAATTAAAGTAGTTTTTCTTTAGTTTCGTGTTTGCATTTTGATTTAATATAAATTCTTGACAAAAAATTTTATACATAACTTATCGGTTCACAATTCTAAAGAACAAAGCCTCTTTAGGTGAATTTTTGTTTACCTTGATTGGATTTCTAATCAGGTTTTCGTTTTCAATTTAACTTTTAGAAATTCTGCCTAATTTGTTTAGGGAAAATATAGAAAATAACTAAATTAATTTAGGAACAATAGCCCAACTATTCTGCAAGCTATTTTGACTACCATAAATTTGTTTATGTTTAATTTGCAATTGTAGAAACCTTCATTAATATCGAGTGAGATGAAATACATTTTGTTGTTTTTAAGATATCCTAAATAACATGCATTTGAATAATAATATATAGGCAAAAGCTTTTAAGCAATTTTCAATTAAATTAAAATGCTTTAAGCTTAATTTTTGGTTCGCTGACGCTTATAAATATATTTAAACAAAATTTCAAGTAATCCCCTAACAAAAAAAAGGCTGTTTTCCCATTTTCAGATCATTGCGTTTCTCTGCTCAACACTCTTTGCTGTCTCTTACATCCTTTATCCTCTTTCCTTCCGCTTTCCTTTTATCAAAGTCCTGCACATTTTCGCTTTTTTGCACTCTTCTTTCGCATCGAGTTTCATTTATTTATTTTTTTTACACCTCTTTTCTGACGTCCACTTAATTCAATTGTCCAATCTGCTTTTAGTTGCCATCACTTGTTGGCCCACTTTAAAGCTAATGCTTGTGGACCGCTGAAATTATCTTTATACCAGCTTTTTGGTCTTTGATTGTTTCACAGATTATCGAGCAATTTCTCGAACACACACAAAGCGTGCTCGTTAGTTCAGCCAACAGCAGCAACAACAACAACAACGAGAACAACAACAACAGATGTCGCAGGATATTCTGCCCAATTTCAAGTTGTATTCTTCAAGACTATACTTGGGGACAACTTTAAGCCTAAGCCGCCCACAAATGACATCAAATGACAGCAATTGCAGGGGAAACACGCGCGTTTTAAAATCATCAACATTATCATCAGCATTATGGCAGTTATGCGGCGACTCTTCAGTTCTGCCTCCTGCGTCCTGCGTCCTGCCTCCTGGCTGTTGGCTGTTAGCTGATGGTTGTCCTACTCTTAACTGATGCCGTCGGCTGTTGCTGTCATTCATTAGGACGACGCAAAGTGTACCAGAAATGTGCCAAGAGACCAAAGAGTGAGAGCGAATGCCAACAACAAAAAACCTAGCAGCATAGAACACGAAATCAAATTACACGGCAAAAATGGCGACGACAGCGCCGCAAAAGAAGCTGCTGCACTCAAAGAAAATACCAGGTACTTTGTAATTAAGCCAGGTGCTACTGTTGTTGGTAGTCGGCAAAGTTGAACATTGCTTAAACTCAAGGGTAATTTTTTGGCTTAAGATCGCTTTCCAAACATTACAAAAATTAGGAATACTTAAATTATAATATCTTTTTTATTATTATATTTATAATATTTATATTATCATATTACAGTCTTCACACCAATTTAACTCCCATAAAGTTGAAATTGTGTATGCGTAAGGATTTAAGCATAGGATCAACCTCTAAGTCAAGTAAAGCAAGTACCCTGAAACATTTAAAAAATAATAATAAAAAATGACATTTAATTACATAGTGACAAAAAATAAAATAATAAAAAGATATCCCTTCTATTAGCTTTATCCTATTTTAAAGCTATGTGTGCAACATTTCACAAAAAACCACGTAATTATTTTTTAAATTTTTTTATTTTAAATATGTATATTTATTTGACGTTCTTAAGGTCAACTTCCTGAACTAAAGTCCCTATGCCAAGCAATGTTTATTTATATAAACTACTCTTATAGTAATTATTGTTATCAGCTGTGAAATTGTATTCTTTTAAAACCCAAATTCAAAATAAAAAAAAAAAACTTTATTTAAATAAAAAAAATACTTATTTATTTATTTAGAACATAGCATATTAAACATTTTATTTTTAATTAATATTAATATAATATAATACGTAATATTAATCAAAGCAAACATAAAATGAATTTCACTTAAAGTTGGACTAAGTTGATCGTTTTTTCTCTCAGTGCCGCAACACGGCAGCAAACGCGTCGCAAAAGTCACAAAAGTTTTGCATGTTGTTCTTCGGCTCAGTCGGCGACACTCCGACCGACTGCCAGACTCGATAACTATCCATCCATCCAACTGTCTGTCTGCCTGTTGTCTGTCCGCGTGTGTCTGCTGCGGAATTCGAGCATGTAGCTGCAGCTGCTTCATTTATTTAATTATTTCCGAGCCTGCGCCACGCCCCCCCCTCCGCTCCCGCCCCCTATTCGCTATCGTGTGCTACATTTTGCCTCTGCAGTAATTTAGTTTATTGTTATTTTTTTTTTTTTCTGTTGCTTATACACTTGGCAAATTGCATTGTTTACAGGAAATTGCAGAAATTAGTTTTCGACGACTAACAGCGCATAATTGTGTGAAATCTCAGAGGCACATTTCGAAGCGCTGATTAAAGTGGCGCCAACACAAACCCATATATACAATATATATATATATATTTATATATGTTGGTGTGTGTGCACATATTTGCCATCTGTAAACAGTCATAAAGACACACACACACACTTACACACACTCGCGTACACACACATTGCGCAGCCATTGAAAAGGCATAAAATAAAAAAAATACGCAACTCCAACAATTTCCTTCTAGCCGTGTTGGCGGCTTTCTTGGGCGGCTTTCTGCGGCCCAAGCTTGCCTGATACTCTTTATGACACATTGATTTTATGATTTTTAGCACCCAACGGTGTAAAACTTGACAGCCGTGTCCTGTGAGAACAGCGCCAGGACTAAGACACTGAAGGGCGCTACAGACGTCAAGTGAAGGTAGTTAAGTTCTCTGTAAGATCTGCCCAACAGATAAATAAATATTAACGTTCATAGCTTGATCAGGTTGGGCATAAAAATATATCTTGGCTTAACTTATTTTTTGTTTATATTTTGCATGCGATTCAAGTTCTTCTATCAATCCTAGCAATCCTTTTACCTCAACTATGTTGGCTCTTTTCTGCTTGCTTATAGCTTTTAACAGTCTTCAGTCTTCTATTCCGTCTGCGTTCTGGGTCAATCTTTCGCATCAGTTTTGTACAACGTCCCCAGATTATTTCCAGCTCATTTAACCACGCGTCTTCTCAGCGCATCCAGGCAGTCAACTAAACTCGACTCAACTCAACTTAAATCAACTAAGCTCAGCTGCCACCAGACGTCATCCAGGCCATCCAGCCAACCCATCCCAGGACCTTTCAGCCAGCCAGCCAGCCAGCACTTGGGCGTAAATCTCAAAACACATGCTCCCAAGTTGCGCAACATCATCCATCAAAATCATTTTATGTATGGAAACGAGACGGGCAACAATTTTATGGGCGCACTTTTTTGCTCTTCCCTTCTACCCCTTGTACTTGCTTAACCCTTAACCCCGTGCAAGGTTTTTAATGCCTCAACTTTAACAGGAGAATGGAGTTCGACTGCTGATATTCAACTTTTGGACGAATTGCCACGTTTTGTTTTGATTTTTTCGGCATAGAAAAACAATTTTTTTTTTTATGTCAGTACAAGTTGGTTTTATGTTTTGGCTTTCAACTTTATTTGCCAGTGTTTTTTACGAGTGTTTTCCTATTGGTTATACATATATACCTGTCACAACAACAACCAAAGCAAATAAAAAAATGTTGCAGCTTAAAAGTGACGACTTTGCGATGCTCTGTTCTAGATATATATGAGAATGAATCAACTATGATTATTATATGCAATTGTTTCCTATCTTTAGATGCATAAAAGTTTGAACTACCAATAATTGTAAAAAATGAATTATTTTTTCTACTTTAGTCAGCTTACTTAAAACTGTTAAAACTGTTTTTTATTGTTGAAAAATTGCTTTAACGACACTCAATTACTTTATTTGTTTACACGAAACCTCCGAGCTTATAAAACGCATAACTTTTTAATGGGTTAGGTTAGCTACAATAAATGTTATATACACATAAAAATAAGTTTATATTCAGCGTTTGTAGAAATTTAATAATGTTGATGGATGTTTACATTCATTTCTGCTCTGTTTACGCCTTGGCTCACCCAAGGATCTGTGCATTATTTGATTTGTATGCCTTTAAAGTGTATTATTCGTGTGGAGCTTTTTGTGGTGCCGAGCACAACAAACAACATGGGAACCACTCGGTCTGTGCACATGTGTGAGTGCGCGAATCACGCACGAAGGACTTTTGAATTGGCCCAAAAAGGCTGACGACGGGGACAGCGTAATTCATCACGGCAGATTCCGGTTTTTGCCAAGTGCGCAGCGCAAATATTTTCATAATTCGCTAACTAAGTCAAAAGCCGCAAACTGCATGGCATACAGGAAAATCAATATATTTGGCGTACGTGTTGTGCGCCGCGACGCCACAGGCCACAGGACCCATAAGTCCTGCCGGCCGCGATACGCGATCCGAGAGTCTGTTCAGCCTCGGGCTTTTGTTTGTGCACTGCCCCCAAAAAGTTTTTGGTGAAGTGGCTTTGAGCTAACGCCGTCGATAACTTCATAAACGTGAAGGTTTTTTATATATTTCGGAATGCCCTGCCAATGGGTACTATAACTTTCGGACTGAATATAAAAACAACTACACACAATTGTAAATAATAATTTCTATGTTCTTAAAAAGGCTGACAGTAAAAGTAGTCAATGAGCTCTTACTATATAAATAGCCTATATCTAAAGTTGATTTAAGGCAGCTTAAGTCATATCTATAATTATGTGAAGTCTGCAATTAAAGATGGTAAACAAGTTCTATAATTAACAGAAGTCAACAAATCCCAAAATGAATCTGTATCAAAATAGGCGGAAGGCAGCATAAATCAAGTTTATGTTATATTATTTTATATATGAATACTGACAATAGATTCTTAATAGTAACTACAGATCCATAATTGGTGGAAGGAATAAAATATATATCTTAGGAGGCTGACTGTAATGATAATTAATGCTCCTCAATCTAGAAAAAGCTCCATAAGATCGTGTTTATATGCATAAGCATGAGTTTTAAGAGTTTTTAATAGTTTTTACATTATATTATATTATTATATTTTATTATAATTTAAAATAAATCTATAAAAACAATAATATGTTAGCTATACAATTAAAATAAATAAGACAAGCTTTAAGCTAATTTAAATGTTTAAAGTCAAATAAAACAATATTAATTTAAGCTAATTTAAATGTAAAGATAAAGAACACTTGATATGCCTGCAGGGTCACTCAATAGTCGGACTTAAAAATATACCTGCTTTTTTTTTAACATGCTTCTGGCCAAAAGTTTTAGTATGGGCCGTGGGCACGTGTTGGTCGTTGTAGCGCACGCTAGAGAGTTGTGAACAACAACGGGAATAGCAACAACAAGAGTAACAACAATAGCAACAACAATAATAACTGTACTCATAGGATGCATACTTATATTTATTAATGGCCACTTCGATAAATCTTAAGCGAGCAACGCCTCTGCGGCCATCGGCTCATCATCATCGTCATAACAAAAGCTTAGCGAAGTTGGCGCAACTTTTCCAATAATAAGCTCAAATGAATATGAGCCCCGTCTCCGGCCGGGCTAAAGATATCGAGAACTTTTTTGACATGTGGCTCAGATCATTTTTGTGGTGGCAATTTGATTAAAGTCCCAATCATTGAGTGCGGGGACTTGAGCCCCAGGCTAAAGCCAATTATGCAGCGACAAGGATTCAGTTAAAACGAATGGAATGACAAGCACAATCCATGGCCAGCCAAAAATAAGCTATACAATATATAAGACCAACATAGATAAGAAAGCCTAATTATATTGTTATAACGCCAACAAGGGTTAAGGTTGCTCGAGGGTTCTGTTATGATAGCCTGATTATCCAAAAGCCTTTTCTGTCAGCGAAAGGAGTATTTGAATACATACATATGTATATGCAGTAAGGAATTCTGTCTTCATTCACAATATTTTATTGTTACCCAAGTTACCTTTTAATGAATTGTTTTCTTTGCTATTCAACTGGTTCTCAATAACTGGGCAAGTTTTCCAGCTGCCTAATTAATAAAAACCTTTAAGGAAAATTATTTTTCTCTTTAAATATACCTTAATAAATATTTCTTCTTTATTAACTTCCTAAATTATCATACAATTTTTAAAATATTTTTTAAAATAACCATAAATTATTTAAAAGATTTTTTAAGAATAAATTTATATTTTAAAGACGACATTTAATTCCAAAAGTAAATAAAATTATGAAATCTGAAAAGCTAAAAATCATCATTAAGGTGTCAAAGATTTCTTAATCTTAAGCACAATAATTTTTCAATTGAATCAGTTTCTTCACTATGCATACAAATTTATGCTCATTATTTAATTTTAGTTAACTCCACTTCCATATTGCTTAACTTAGTATTTGTAATCGCCACGTCGGATTTTATTATTTAAAAGGCCGCTGACTTTCTGACAATAAGCCCCCATCTATTTAAATAGCTGGCATCTAAAATATGCCAGCTTTGATGTGATTTCCGTTCCCCCCCCCCCCCCCTCAGTTAAGGCCAAATAGAATTCGTGGAATTGCGTGAGGCTTTTTGGGAAAGTTTGCGCAAGTGTTGACAGGATTTGCGATGCTGGTTCGCGCTTCGAGTTGTTTGCCCGCGCGGCTAACAAGCCAAGTCAATAGCGTAGAACAAGGGCCGGGTTAGCCCAAGTCGGGCCAAAGTCGGCCCAACACAGCCCAACAGCCTCATTAGGCGGCGTAGTCCTTAAAGTCCTGCGGTCCTGCTCAGCAACACACAGAACGCTCTACGTTTGGGCATTGTCAACATTTCGTGCAGCAGTCAAAATCGTCGTCTGGCAGGAAATGAGTTTACTTTTGGGCCCACCCACGAGGGGGGCGAGTGCGCTGCCCAGGAACAGGAAGTTCGCTGTCATAGTTGCTGCCATAATTATCTTGTTTACAAGGTGAAGGTAGCCTGGCCAGACAACAACAACAACAACTGTTGTGGCAGCAACTGGGCCTGGCCTTAAAATTTATGACTGTACAACACATTGGGTATATTAATTTGAATATGATTGCCCTTGGGTGCCGGTTTTGCCAGTTCATAATATCAAGTCAACAAACACACACACAGGGTATCACACACACACACAGCTCTACGATTTAGTGTGCTCATAAAATATTTGTGTTGCAGATTAGTAAAATGGACAATTTTGTTGCTGTTCTTGTTCTTGTTGCTGAGCCATTAATTACAGTTTTCACTCTCGCTTACAGATTTCCAAACATACATACATATATATATATATATATATATGTATATATGTATTTATAAACACACACGTCAGTTTGGGTTTGCTTCTTGCCCTGTCGTTCTCCCATTAAAATGGCACAATATTTTCTGACAATTATTAATCGTGTCGTCTGTCGTCTGTCGTCTGGCCTCGTTGTCAGCTTTCCTCGGCTATGTCAAAATTTTGGGTTCCAAAATTTGCCGTTGCCGTTCATTAGCATGCCGTAAGCGATTGCATGCAATGGCCGTAATTGAGTTCAGTGGCACTTTGGGGTCAAGCGGGAAAATGGAAAATCATTTTGCAAGATGCCCCCGTGTGCGTGTTGCATGCAGTTTAAATACATATAAACTGATATCATGTGTGTGCTGGCTGGTTAAATGAATCATTAGAGAACACTTACAACGAGCTGGCTTCCTTCCTATCGCATTTATGCAACAATTTGTAAGCTATTTAGCTCAGTTTACTTTATTGATTGGCATTTATTATATTGTTTATACATATTATGGTTGATAATTTCATATATTTACTATTAAAATTTGATTTATACATCCATTTTATCAATTTACTGGTTAATGCATCTATAATTATATCGATGTTAAGTTCATTAAGATTGGTATAAATAAGTATATAATATTTTAATATAATAATATTAATACCAATTGACTAACAAAGCAGTTTCTTATACATTTATTCTTCTTCTAATTTTAGCTAAGCCTACTTAAAATTTTATTTCTTTAATTCATTTTAAAGGGAGTAGAAACTCAGGCAAATCTTAAGTCTTTGTTTTATAATCCACTATTCAGTCTGAATAACTATATACTAAATAAATTGAAAATATATTATCCAAACATTTTTAACCTTTTTATCTTCCCACACTTCATGCTGCTTATCTTTGGCTAAAAGCTATTGTTTATCCTTCGCAGATGTTGAAGCAAATAATCTTTGATTACAACACCAAAAGCATTTGCTAAACGTACTAAATTGCTTAAAGCAAATCAACAAATTAGTTTGGCTCTTTGAGGACGCACTCACTTGCCAAAATATATCCTGTTAACTGTGCGAAGTCGAGCTACAAATTAATTTATCATTACCACTCGAGGCAGTCTAAAAAACGCTACTCAAAAACTAAGCCAGTCGAACGTCTGGCGCAGGATGAGGATAAGGATAAGGATAAGGATGAGGATAAGGATGAGGATGAGGAGAACCCTTTAGTGAGTTCATTAGCCCCCAAATGGGTTGAAATAATGCGGCAGTTTTTGCTCGCAGCTGAAAGAAAAATCAACAAGAGCAAGCGACTGCAAAGAAAATACAAATTAATGGCGAATTAATGAAATCTATGGCGGCAGGCACAAAATAGGAAAGCAGAATGTTAAATTGCAAGAAAGAGATAGGCAGCAACAGAATGAGAGGGCCCGAAAAAAATACCGCCAAAAGCAACAACTGGAAATGTGTCAAACCACCATTCAGTCCAGTGGACCACCCAGTCCGTGGCCCAAAAACCCACAGCAAAGCGTGCAAAAGCGACGACTGAAGGAATTTGCAGTAATTAAACAATTTTCAACTGACGCAACCCTCCGGGGTCCGGATGCTGCCAGCGCGCGCTCATTACGGCAATTTTTCAACTCAAGTGTTGCATTTTGTTTGCGCCAATATCCGGGAAAATGGGAATGGTTCCCCCACTTCCCTTCCCCGCCCTCTCAAATCTCCCTTCCACCGGGCTGATGCAGTTTGCAATTTTATGAGTGGCTGCAAATTAGCTCAAATTACAGGCGAGGGCGCTGCAAAAACTACAAAGCAGCTAACTAAACGGGCTAATTATTAAAGCAGTTTCGCAATTTAGTCGTTTTCAAGTTACCCCCTTAAAGCTCAGTCACCTTTCAGTCAAGGCTCGATTGAATTAGGCGACTCACGTTCGCTGACAGAAATCCGAGAATTTTCCTTTTGCAATCCCAGCCAAATGTAGGCCAAAGCAAAGACAAAAGCAAAAAAAAAAAATTGAATTAGAGCCGAGCGCAGACAAACATCGAAACAAACAACGATACAGGACAGCATGTGTGTTTGATCAAGTGGACATCCTATTTCAAGGATAATAGAAATCAAACAGGCAAACAAAATGGGGCCAGTCAACGCTGACAAACAGCACAAATACAAATAGAAACCAAGGAGCAAAAATAGGAAGTCAGAGCCTAAAAAAAAAACTGAAGATGTTTTTTTTTTCTCTTTTGCGGAAAGGTCACATTAGGCAGAACTGTTAAGAACAGAAATAGATTCAAGATAAAAGATAAAGAATATCAGAGAACCGCATACATAAACATAAAATTATCTATTTATAAACAGAAACCATTTAAAACAAGGTTATAAAGAGTATAAAGTGTATGCAACTGGAAGAAGGAATAATCTGTATCCTTTTATATTTAAAGTAAGGCAATATCAG
The DNA here is from genome assembly GCA_004143845.1 of Drosophila lacertosa. Classification (NCBI taxonomy): domain Eukaryota; kingdom Metazoa; phylum Arthropoda; class Insecta; order Diptera; family Drosophilidae; genus Drosophila; species Drosophila lacertosa. The sequence goes on along the minus strand of SCDZ01000507.1, from coordinate 32,923 downwards.
ACTACAATACTTATCGTTATTTTGAATTTCAAATTCGCTTTTATTTTTATCCGCTTAACTTTAAAATATTGCTTAAAGCTTCAGCTCGACATAATTATAAATTGAAAGCTTAACATTGTTTTTATGGTTAAGCAAAAAGTAAAGCTTAAACATTGTTTCTCCAAGTGCATAAAATAATCTATTTTGTTTTATGTAATATTTGTTTTTCTGTTTTGCGCACCTTTCCAAACAATAAAAAAGGGGGAAAAAAAAGATTGAGTAAATATAGACAAACAATTGGCAAATGTCCACAATTGCTTATTCACTCTCTCACTCTACCTCCACCTACCGCCCTCTCTGTCTCTCTCGCTCACATTGGGCACTGGCAACGACAACAATACAATTACATGAACGCAGCTCGGGCCTTGGGGCATAATAAGGCAAACTGTAAAGCAGCGCCAATGAAGCGCTACACATACCTATAGGAATGTATTACGGTAAAGGAGCCTCGCCAGGCAGGGCAAACAAAAGGAGCAAATAAATGCGCTGGCCATCAATCAAAAGGGCATTCCAATGCCAAACGGAAGCGGAAGCATAACGAGCAGCTCTCATGCCCAAGCCCGGAACTGTCCCGGGCCGAAGGAAGTGCCGGTCGTAACGTTTACTAAATGCTGTGCGAGACGATGGCGACGGCGATGGCGACGGCGACTGTTGCGGCTTAAGTTTTGGCTTACTCAGTCTTAGTCGCGTTTGTTGGCCGTGCCGTGGCCCGAGTGTGACAATAAACAAGGCGGCGAACAAACGGCAAACAAATAGACGGCCCACAATTTTGTTTACACAAACACGTTGGCAAACGGCGGCCACATTGCGTATACGCCACCGGCACCACAAAACAACCAAATGCGCCCTTTGACACACGTGCCGCACAAACACACGCACACACACATAGACTGTTGTTGTTGTTCACTTGTGGCCATGGTGGCAAAATGAAACACACACAGACAAACAAACAACGCGGACCAGGCAGGACCCAGCTGAAACGGAGAAGGAGGCGGCATTGGATTTTAGTCAAACAAACAAAACAGCAGACAGCTATGACGTAGTTACTGCCACGAGTGTCGCCCCACAATGTTGTATGCAACGTTAACATTTTAATCTTTTTGCAATAAACAATATTTGCATGTATTTAAATATATCCACTTGCATATAATTTAATTTAATAAATTTTACTTAAGATTGGCATTAATTCGTAGAGGTATAAATAAATAGGATATCTTGCCCTTAATTAGTAAACGTCTAAAAACGTTTGATTCCTACAATTATCAGCGATATTTAATTCATCAGAAAGTATATATAACGTTTTAATCAATAAAAACAGTTGATGCAATATGGCCAAGTCCTTCCGACTGTCCTTGTTTGATTTTACATATGGTTATTAAAATTGCTTTATGTTCTTATAGAGTGCTATACAAATAACAATAAGCTAGCTAACGAGCAAACAGCAAAAATAAATAGACAACTATGACCAAATTATGTATACGACCATATTACGTATACGCCACCGAAACCACAAATTAACCTAAATAATGAATAGAAATACAAATATATTCGTGTGCGTTAAGAACAGTCGCATCTATGCAATGAAAGCCTTTCTATCGCTAAGTAAAGTTTTACAAGCTGACTTTTATAAGATAATCGTCCAACTTTTTGATCAACCCACGCAAATGCAACTGTCCGTCAGATCCGTCAGTGAGGCGACGGCTAGACAAATATGGAGACAGCTCCCAGTGCATGTGTGAAAACGCAGCTCAAAGGAATTCATAATATGCAGTTAATTTATCATTTCGTGTGAAACGAGCGCTACAACAAATATCTAAATTTCCTTGGACACATGCCGAAAAAGGAGATTTGGAAAAAAAAGGAAACGGAAACGGAAGCTGAAACTGAAACCATGACAGTAAAGTGCTGATAATTTGTTGAACTTAGGACAGACGTTGTTCCATTGTTTTTGGCCAGCAACTTGATCTATGCTGAAGGACATTCGTTTGTTTGTGCTGCGTTTTGTGTGTTTTGTGGTTTTTTATGGCTCGCCAGTTGCGAACTATAATTCTCTTCCCGATTATTGCCGACTGGCTTGCCAAGGACACAAAGGACCCAGCCGAAATCTCTATATACATTTGATGGCTTGCCTGCCAAAGTTTCTACAACGAGCTTAAAACTCTAATGCCGCAAAACTCATTAAATGCGTTGAGAAATGAAAAATAAAATCTTCCGGCTATTCTCGCTGCAAAGGATATATAAGGCAAATACCATGTTGCCAACGGCAAAAGGCCCGAAGTATTCATACGAGAATATCCATTCCGATGTTGGTGAGGGGAACGCTACAAAAATGCAACATACCGCAAAATACAATAACTCATTCAAAACCCAATTTGTTTCCGGCCTGTTTCCCCAACGAATTAATTATGATATCAGCATAACAATTTGCATAACCTCAAAATGAAAGACAGACACGCACACAAACACCATACATACACATATACATTTATATATATATATATATATATATATATATACATTCATCTGAATAAATACAGTTACACGTACACACGCACACACAAAGCTGACAGAATATGGGCAGAAGCACAAATGAAATAAAACTCGTTTTCCCCAAATGCCATATCAGCTCAGCTGATGTATAGGCAAAGATACAATATAGCAACCATACTGCTGCCACACCCAGCCCCATTTTGCCCACCTTCCCCCATGCTACAGATACAGCATCTATATTACAATATAAAAATTCATACGTGGCGTGCTACAATAATACATATGTATATACATACATATATACATATTTTCATATGTGCTGTTTATACTCTACGCTTAAAGTCTGTTTAAGGTTTATTATTAATTTTGGCAATGAACAGAAAGCTTATTTTTTAACACAACTCATTTCTAACTTGGCAGGAAAGGGAGTTTAAATTATTTTGTTTTTTAACTATCTGCAAGCATAAACTATATTTTAAGGTAATGAATATTTTTTCATTTTTTATTTATTCTCTATTTTTTTTTTTGAAAAGTGTTTCTGAACAGAAGTTAATTGTATAAGTTCAAACAATATAAATTTTATTTCAAGCTTACCTTTTGGTGGTTTAAATAATTGCTTATAATTTTATTTAAATTGTTTTATGGTTTTTTAAGAGATAAATCTTCCCTTTGCATACTAAGCTTTATCCATTAAAAATTACTGATTTTATTCTTTTGCATTCTTTTATTAATGCCATATAAACTTTTAACAATTAATAAACAATTGCAATATATTTCTTTTTATTTTATTTGAATTGTATTCAGTGTTAATTACAATACGTATTTGTTTTTAAGTATCAATTTAATTTATCTATGTATCTTGGATATCTATTTTCGATTGCAGTGCATTGGGAAGTCGTCAATTGATAAGTTCGCACTTGCGTTTGTATTTTTTTTTTAGCCATTTCTCGATGTGGCTGTGTGTCTTTTGGTCTGATGAAATTGCATAATCGCTTCCAGTTGTTGCACAATTATTGAAATGTGTCTGTTGGCCGCCCACAGCAGGCGCTGCCGGATTGGCTGTGGCTCAACGGGAGGAATAGGAGGGTGGAGGAGGGAGGGGGCAGGGAACGGGGAACGGGGAACGGGGGGCAACCGCAGTGCCACGCCGAGCAACGAGCCGTAAAATTCAGTCGACGTTCGCGCGGACTGCAAAAACGCAAAACGCAAATGAAATTCCATTTTGCAGTACAATGCTGGCAACAAAGGCAATCAAAAATTTATAGGCGACGACAGGCAGACACATTGGGGGCAGCGACATCCTTCGACATCCTTCGACATTCTCGACAACGGCGATGTTGTCGCTGCCCCTCTTAAACATGAAACATTTAATTGCCAAGTTGCCGCTGCAAATGGCTGACAACATTATTGAGCGCAAACAGGACAATCGCCTGCTTGTGGCCAGAATGCTTGGCCACAAACAAATTTAGCAAATCCATTCGAAGCAATCAATGGCAATTAAGTGACCATTGCGGCTGTTGCGCAATTTGCTAAATATTATAAATTCATCGAGTTAATTTAAAATGCAAGTGAACGCAGCCTGTCATAAAACTGTGCAAATCTCATTTGCAAAAGTCAGTGATGCAAGATTGGCTAGCATTGTCATAGGACAGCCTGAAGGACGCAGCGGGGGGCGTGAAAGTCGATGCCTAGAAGCTGGCCAAAGGCAAAGGCAAAGGCTGTCAATTTCAGTTAACTGTTCGTTCCAATCCAAGCTCCAAGCTCAGCACTCAGATGCACCAGAAAATTGAACGCAAGTCAACAATACGACCGCACGCAGAGGACATCAACAACAACAACAACAACAACAACAAAAAGAAGAAGAAGAGTGAGAGCAACTTCCGTTTCCGATTTTCTTTTGTGTGCGTTTCTTTTTATGGCCATGCGTTTAGCCTTTGCGGCCGCAACTGCAGCAGGACAGCAGCAGCAAACAGCGTCCTTTGGCCCTGTTACTGACACGGCTGTTGATTGGTACCTCTGGAGTTGCCCACACCCACCTTGTTGAGGTGTGCCTCAGCTGCTGTCGTACATGTGTTCAGTTATTGTCTGCCACTGGCCAAATCTCTGCGTTGGCCACAATTTGATTACAATTTCACAGTGCCCTCAACTAGAAACCGTTATTTGAAACGACCAACTTCATTTGGAGTTGGCCCAAAAACTACGCACCCAACACTAACGTTGGCAGACAGGACATGCTGAGCAGTAACCAGGCTACTCTTAAACCAAACAAGTAATTATACTCTAGTCGGAGGAAGTTGATTCCTGTCGGCATTTATTAAAGATTCTTTAAGGTGGTCTAAACTAATTTGCTGCCTTTTGACCTAGGCCAAAAATGATGTTCCCTTAATGCTCCACAGTCTAGGCTTAACTCAATTTGTGAATTATGCCTAGGCTAATAATAAGCTATATTGAACTCTTACTTCATTAAATTCCTACTGATAGTTGATCACTCTCGAATGTGCCTTAAACACCCTCCCTAATCATGTGTTAATCAGTAATTTGGCACATTTCCTTAATCTTGCTAAATATTTCCAAAGCGTTGAAGATATCTCCTTTAAGCTCTTCATTTCTTATTGTATATTTAGTTGACATTCAATAAACCTTGCTTTAACAAGTGTATAAAAATATAATAAAATCTGAGTACAAATAATATTAAATAAATAGTCAAAAACAACCAGCTATGAAAAAAATTAAGATAAGCTCTAATGTGCATAAGGCAAAAAATTGAAAATCGAGCAAACTTGCGTAAATCAAACACTTTGTACAAATTAAGCCTATAGTTAAAGTTGCTTAATCTAAAGTAGCATGCAACAATTTGCTTAATTAACGATTAAAATACTAAAAGAAATTATTTAAAAATCCCATTGCCATATAAAAGAACTTTAGTAAGTTCACGGTTTCCTGATCTAAGCATTAAGTTTTAAAAAGTACTTTTGTATTGTACTTTACTGGGGTATTAAACCAGTGTTTTTTATTTAAGTTTTAATTAAGTTTTGTTAAAAACATATTTATCCATCTTTTTTTTTTTCTTAAGAATCAAATGATCGGGATAGAGTCAGAAATTCTCATTCATCTTCCCTTGCCAACATTTTAAGCCATCTTACTTTATTCCTTTACTTCCCTTTTTTATACCCATATCATTTTAGCCAGCCCGAAATTAAGCTTAGCTGTAAAACTTCGCTCAGCAATCATGTTTTGGTTTCAAGAGAAGTAATCATTAATTGCAGCTCAGTTGCGAAGTGACTAATTGAAGTAAGTACAATCACCTTTTTTCGGATTCAAAGTTGTTTTTTATTGCTGCGCCATTGGCAACGGGAATTCATTTCCTGATTTGTTTTTGCAGACCAAAGTATTTATTAAAGCCGTCTTAAGTTCACCGAACAGTTTTGCCTCTTTTCACATTTTGCACGCCCTGCGGCAGCTTTGCAGGTTGAGTTTTCTACTTTTGTCTGAGCCAGCCAGCATTGCCGGCTTCTTTCACCTCAATAATACCAATTAGAGCCAAGGCAACACAGCACAATGGCGTCGGGTCCCTCAGCCATCACGTCTACTTACACACCAAGAACAACTATTCAATTATCAACGCCCCCAGCTCTGTTCTGAGTCTGCAACTGCAGCAGCAACTGCAGCAGCAACTGCAGCAGCAACTGCAGTTCTAGTGTCTCATCAAATAAAAGTCATTCGCACTTTTATACAAATTACTTTCAGCCCCAGTTTCTGGTCAGCAACAGCTGCCGCAGCGGTGAACTGAAGACAAAAGCTTTGTTATATCCCCAACTTGACTTGCTGGCTGATTATAAAACAGAACGGGCAGACAGCATAGAGCATAATTAAACAATAGGGGAAAATAACATTTTCAGCACCGAGACGTAAATACGCTCTAATTTAAACTTAAATATGTTAGAAATGTAATTCATGGCTGTTTACCTGAATCTTAAATCAATATTTCTTTCATAAAAGTTTGACTTAAGCGAATGTTAACGGCATGTGATCATTGTTTGAATTAAATAAAGAGATTAAGATGATTAGGATCAAAAGCCTATTCAAGGCAGTTTACCACTAACATAGACGTACATCGTTCTTAAATAAATCTAAATTTTAAAAATTGTCTTTATAGTAACTTTATATAGTCGTTCATTCTATAATAACATATTCTTCAGATTCTGAGATCTTATAAGGCATCAGCAATATATGAATATCAAAAAAAATTTAGATCGTTATATTTTACCACAGGCATATTTTTGAGCTACATATTAACACATATATATTATTTTTTTTATTTAAATTGTGTTAACTGCGTGAGATTGTTAATATTACTAATATTATTTCAATTTCATTTTTTATTATTACTTCACATTTTAATTGCATAAAAGATTCTGGCTATTTTATAATCGTCCAAATAAATTACTTGAATTGTTAATACAAATAAAATAATATTTCTCTCTTACGATTTAGTCGAAATTATACACAAATTATTGGTCTATTTATTTAACAATAAATGCTCATTAATATGCAACTTTTTAAAATGCTATATTTTTTGCAAATACTTGAAATAATAAAACAGTTTTATTTATTAAATAAATATTTAACTCAATTTTAACTTTTGTAAACACTATTATTTTTTTCTGTCGAGCTAGAAACTCGCTCGCAGATTAATATCCTGGGTTGGGTTTAATTTTGATGAGAAAAAGAAACAACAATTAAAATACAAAGAATTTGCAAATGTTCCATTTACTCCACATTATCGTGCAGAAATTTGCATAAGTAATCGGAGGGTTGGGCGAGGACTGATAACAATCAAGCGGTGTTGTTGCAGGGAGCAAGGACGAAGGGAGGCGCCTCTGTCATTTGCAGTTATTATTGCAGTTTCTCGCTGTGCGGCACTTCCTGTTCGTCTCGGTGCTTTGTCTTCGGTTCATTACGCTCGAACGTGGCAGGATAAAAATGTCAAACGGCGACAAATATGACAGGATATACGAAACTAATGAACTGCCAACAGCGGCCAGGATGTGCTCGACCAGGGCAAAGTTGGCAATACGATTGATCCGTTTGGATGGCATGGATAGAGCCGGGAAATGGAAATTGGATTTCTTGTGCGAAGTTTGAACAATGAGAAGGCCGTCAAACGCATCGCGTATGGAAAATGTTTTAAATTAAATTATGAAGCGAAACATAAACAGGGGCAACTTCTTGGCCAAGATTCTAAGACACAAAACTTCTGACGAGTTCGCAGTTGGCATACGGAAAACGGAATGCTAAAGTTTTTCGTTGCAGATGAAGCAGAAGTTGCAAAAAGGACGTCGGCGGGAGATTGCCGCACAAATGGGCAGCAGCAGCAAAAGCAGCAACGACAATCGCAGCGGCAGCGGCAACGGCAAAGGAAAATGCACAAAACTTAACCTAATGAACATTAAGATAATGCAACAACAAGCGAATGCGACCCCTGGAGAGGTTTTTAGCTGGCCCTGAGTCCCTGGCCAACATAATTCTGCATTCGACCTTAGAGCCAGCCACAAAACTTTTACTAACAACAACAGCAAACGTCTCCAAATGCATTGGTCCTAAGTCGGAAACTCGCTTTTGCCATTTGCCAGTTTGCATTCCAGCACAGGAACATAAAGTTTTTAGCTTATGTTGTGATTTTTATGGCCAGCAGAAATAGTTGTGAGCGGGAAAGAGAGAGGGAGAGCTCTCAGCTGAGTGGCACAAAATGAAGATAAGTTTTATGCGTCGCGGAAATTAAGAAGTTTGTTTATAGCGATACCACCTACAGCACCATGCCCCATGCATGTGGCGCCACCCGGTGCCCAAATGACTTGGGCCACGCCTCGAATGTTAACGACCAGTGCAAAGCATTGTGATTAAATGTATCAAGAATTCATTAGTAGCGTCACTCTTGGCCATCATTAAATTTGCATTTATTTTATTCAGCCATGGCCTTAACAATTGTGCCCCAAACATGAAGAATCCACTTGGCCACCTGGGGAGCCTGCCAAATGCTTTGGTTTTAATTAAAACAATGGCAGTTGGCATTTCGATTAGTCAATGTTGAAAGATGATGCCTAATGGGAATTCTATTTAAATATAATAATTTAAATTAATATTTGCAAAAATGCGTTTAGTTCATAAACAGATTACAATTGAAATGTTATATTAGCTTTTTAAACTGCTGATGATTTTAATAATTCAAATCATAATTACACAAGAGGATTTTATTTATTTATTACAATACGGCAATAAATTCAAATTCCAATTTAAAATTACATAACAATTGAAAATAAGCTAAAAACATGACACGCTTTTGTTTATTAAATTTATGACGGCATCAATATTATAATCTTTATTTACAGCAATAATTAAAATGTGATTTTATCTATTTTCAAATTTTTGATTAGAGCTCATTATTTTCTATAAAAAAAATTTAGCTGTGTGAAAATTAATAAAAAGGTCGAAACTCACTACAAAAATCCTTCCAGTCCATTTTGGAAAGCCCAAAATGTAAACAATATTAAACGGAAAAATTACTGAAATATTTGCATACTCTTATTTTTGAAATTGAAATTAAATTATTTATTTTAAATGTAATTATCAGGAAAAAAGATGTTTAACTCTAAGAATTGTAAAAATTAGACTCTTTAAATGCATAAACAATTTTCTTAAATATATCATTAAAAACACCCTAATCTCTCAGCACAACTACAGAAAAGTTGGCCTGTATGTTTATTTAAATCAAATATCATATCTAGTTGGAAAAGACAATTTGAGATTTAATCACTTTTCGATGCCTTTTTGAATGCATTTCTTACTGAAATCACAATAAACACCAGTTAAAGTTAGCCAAATATATAATATCTTACTATGTGAATAACACTTATTAAGCCAGTTTAAGTCTTTCTACAGAGTAGCTGGCCAAATTGCAAACACTTCGTTTCAGTCAGTGCCAGGTGTGCGCATTGTGTGCAACTTTTTGCAAGTCAACACAGAGCTGCGTAACGTGTGCCAAAAACACAAACACGAACTTCGTGCAACTCCGTGTGCAACTTTCTGGCTGTCGCCTAATTAACTTACTCACAAAACAAAAAAAGGAGAGAAGAAACACATCATGGCGATTAGCTTGGCAAACCTCAGCCAAAGCCATAAAATGTCGTGAGACAACTTTCCGCAATTAATTATCTGCAAAGTTTTCAATTACGAGCCAATTACGACCAATCCACACACACACACACAAACACACACATATTGCAGCTAGCAGATGAAAAAAAACGAAGTTAAATGCAATTTTTTTGTGAGCTCGCATCGCCCACCAATTGTGCCACCTTGCCACGTGTGGCGCCGCAAACGCAGGCAGGAGTCGATGACACGTTTTGCCAACACATCATACAGCGCGAATGACGGCGACTGAATGCGTTCGCCATTACCGGAAGTGCAACGTCGCCCTGCCACGGCTGACAAATATGGCGCCCAAACAATGGCCGCCTTCTGCAGTGTTTCCGTGCAAATTTGCACGAAATCGCAATCTAGTCGAATGGGCAACTGGCGCCGCCCGGGAATGGGTTTGTTTTTTTTTTTGTGTTTGGGGAATCCAGCGGAATGGTCTATCGGCATTGGGGCAAAGTGTGGCCAACAAACATATGTACTGGGGGGCTGGGGGCCTCAGAGGATATTGGATATTCGGCAGCGGCAGCTGGTTTTGTTGACATTACCAATGTGCACTTTATTAAGGTTTAATTTTCAATATTGTACGCGTTCGGCGAAAACACAAAGTTGCTGACGGCACTCAAATTGATCAACATTTCCAACCGGACAGTTGTATTGACATTTCTCGCAAATTATTTTGCCAACAATCGAAACATACACAATAATTGAGACCTAAACTTATTTGATTTTGTTAGCTAGACTGCTATTTAATTGTTTAGAGGTTTACAAACGCCAAAACAAAGCCATTGTTAAGCTATTATTAATATTTTTAAACACAACTACTGTAATTTCATTATTAGATTAGAATTAATGCAATGAAATCATAAAATAGGATTATTATTAACCCATATACAAAACTTTTCACCTTTTCAAAAATGAATATTATTTTTAATTATTACCAAATTACATAATTTGTTAGATTTAATTGATAATGTAATGCAAATTTAAATATAAATTGGTTAAAAACTAGTCAAAATTCTGTTACACTTTAATAAGCTAAATTGTGCAAATTTATAAATATAATTTAATATATTTTTTCTTCACTAAAATCTATTGTAAGCAGTCTAAAGCATTTTTTTATGATTTTCTCAGTTCAATTTAGCTGAGTAAAATTAAAATCTCTGAGCTTTAAATAAGTTTGCCTAATTCAAGGTTTTTTCCTTCTGTTTTAGTATTGTCATTGACATTGATTATGTTTATTATTGTTTATTTCATGCGTGCTAATAAATGCTACCAATTGCTGCTATTCATAGTCCTTAACAGCCACTTAGCATTGGGATTTGATTATCATTTGACCTGCGTATTGACCTGCTGCAATTGTTAAGCGTGATTATGTTTTATTTACAAGTTGGATACAAATTGCCGCCCACATGAAATGGCCTCTAATGACCCGCTGATAAGAAGTCAAATTTATCAATTTGTATGTTTTTTCGGTTTATATATATATACATGTGAGTCAGTTAATCAATTGCGCATAAATTAGCCAAATCATGATTTAAAAAGGCCGCTTTATTAATACAAACAACAACAAGTAATCGTTGCCAACTAAATTGTGTCATGTTGAAATTAAAGTGGAATTTTTCGATGTGAACAAAAACAACATAGAAATATATATGTGTATGTATTTGTATGTATATGTGTATGTATAGTAGTATTTTCAGCATTTGCATTATTTATGAAAACAGCCAGGCAATGGCAGCCAACACATGCCATATCAGGCCAAGAGCTGCCAAAGTCTGTTTGTTGGCACGACTCGGCCAAGCAATTGAATATGCAGTGTGACTGAGAGAGACAGAGATGGAGCTGGGGAGAGACGAAGTGGAAGAGAGCGCGCAACAAATAGTCCTTCAACTGAAAGCTCAAATGGGACCAAATGCGCAAACGCACTTCTACTGACCAGCCAAGAGTGCAGAAACTATCTAGTCTCTTCGACTGCAAGTGATACTTACTACTTAGCTCCAAATACACTCGAAAAATAAAGTGAATAATGCAAATTATACTCAAATTATAAAGATTGAGAAATATTAAGAAAATTATGCAACTGTTCGACTAATAGTTAAAATCTTTGCCTCAAAAATAATTAAATCCTCGATAGTTGAGTTGTCGAAGGCATTTTATAAGAACTCCGATTTTAATCCCAGTTTATTATTTTTTTTGTCTTAGTGGAAGGCCAGGTCAATAAGTGCTATTTAAATATAGTTATAAATAAATAGACTCTAAATATTCCAAAGGATTATAACTATTTCCAATACTTAAAGCAATATCAGTAACAATAATTACTTTAAAAAAATGTTAAAAATTTTTCAAAATGTTGTATCCATCTTTTTCTTTTTCTTCGCAGACTAGTCTCTTAATTATAAAGCTAATATGAATATAAAAGCCATAGGATTAATCAGTTAAAAACTTGTCAGCTTTTCTTTAAAATCATTTCAGCTTCTGCTCTTTAAACCTGTCAGATGTAAACCAAAATATAACAAACAATTTAATTACATATATAATAAAAACAACAATTGTTAAATATCTCACATATTTTAATCATTACACACAGAGCTGCGTCTGGTTTTCTCTCAGTGCATTCGTCCATTTACATCTCAGCACTATTTGATTGAACTCAATCAGCTAAGCCAGCATCAACTATGCACGTGCGATTGCGTATGTGTCCGAGTGAACTAACTGACCGTTTTCACATGCCAGTTTGCATTATCCGGAAGCATTTATATAACGTTGCCAATCACATTTGTAATGCCAGCCGAGCCGGGGACGGACAGAAACTAAAGTCGGAATAACAGAGTAATAAGCTGCACACTCATTGCCAAAATGAACGCCATCCAATTTAATATAAATGTGAAATGTTTTGACTCCCACTGTGAAACAAGTGAGGTTCAATCGAACAAAAGGAAATTTAGTTGCTTAATTTAACGAATATTTCGTTAAAATTGTCTTTGCTTTAAAAGCTCTTTAGTCAATTGTGATTTATTGGAGCTAAGTTGCCAGAGTGAAATAAATTGTTATATGAATAAAAGTAAATTAAGCCAAAGTAAGGGTTGTTTTTATAGGGTACAGGGTAACTTCTAGTCGTGTCGTGTCACCTCAACAACAACCCACATCCCTCTTTTAGTTGTAATTAAATTATGTGTAGTCGATAAAATTGTTTTTTCTAATTTATTAACGGGTCTTTTGCCTAGATAAATAAACTGAAGTTATAAAAAAGAGTTTTCGTTGCATGCGAAAACAAAAGATTTACAGGGTATTATATTAAACTACTTACTTATCATATGTAAAAAGAGTTGTTAACTAAAAATAGATGTTTTAAGTCTTGCCTTAAAAAATCGTTTTAAATTATCCTTTTGGGTGGGGGTAGGTAAAGAAAGCTTGTTCGGTTGGTTTTTTAAAAAATATAGGATTCTAACAAATTTACCTTTGGTTTTTAACCCAAGATATTGTTGCTTAATAAAACATTTAAAGACATCTGTTTCACAAAGTTCTTAACAGATCACTGCAAAACTGATAATCTCAGTGAGAAGAGAGTGTGTCTAACATGAATAACCCAAAGCGAGCTACTTGGTCACCCCATTTCCATTAGGAAAACCCAGAGGGTAGTCTCGGAAAGAGAACCTAGAGCCGAGAACTGTGAACGGTGAATGCGAAATCCCAACAAAGTCCAAGTGCTTTGGTGGCAATGACAGGAAGGGAAGGCAAACTGAAATGCGTTGTCGATGTCGATGCTTTGGTGTGTTGCAAGGACAATTGAAGTGCACACAGATGCACACACACACACACATATATGGCAAACTGTGAAGCACTCATGTAAATTGTCCGACTGACAGGCGGGTGAGTTCTAACAACAACACCTCAGCCTCGAGACAAACACACATCCACACTCAGGTGGAGAGCGCCGCAAAGTGCTTACCATGGCAGAGCATAGATAATAAACGAGTGCAAGGATAACGAGAACGGCAGCAGGAGCAGCAGCCACCAGCGGAAGCGTGCGCAAAATGGTGCAGCCGTAAAAGTGCCGAAGACATTGAAATATTGAAATACAATTGGTTTAGGATTTGCCGCGAGGCGAACGGAATAGCGCTTTAAAACCGCGCCAGGACGAGCTCAGTGAGCGCATTCTGAGTTGTGCGTCCCGAGAGCTGAGACTTGAGACCTGAGACCAAAAACTAAAGACATTGCGGTCTCGCTGTCAGCGGCACACAAAGTGAAAATCCTTTTTCGTACAAACAAACCCCTTTCCCGTGTTCCTTTCCCCCGTTCCCCGTTCCCGGCACTTGCTCCTTCGTCAATCAACGCCGGCTCCGCCATCGAGTGGGACACGTTTTGTGCAAGTTTCCTGCTGAGCCAAAGTTCACCACAAACACGGCACGACACATGACACGTACTCAACTCGACTTGAAACTGGGGCCGTCCCAACTCGTCTCCTTTCAAGCAGGACTCGGGATTATTTTTAGTTTTCGGCAGTGTTTTAAAGTTTAAAGCTCTTTTGTGGCATATTTGCATATTAAGTGGCATGCGTTGAACGTTTGCAACTGGCGCAAAAGCCAAATACGAAAAGAAGCGTGAATAGAAGAGGGAACCAAACCAAACCAAACCGAGCCGAGACGAGTCGAGCCAAAGGGACGTGAAGGGCACTGAAGTGGATGCTGTGTTAGGTGCTGTATTTTGCGAGTCGAAAGGACTCGACGCAGGTGTTGCTGTTGTTAGTTTGCGTAGGCTTATTGTTGAGCCCCCGAAACCGTTACGCCAAGTTGCAAAATGTCAAGAATCAGTGCCTGCCACACTCACTAACAGCGGATTAAAGCATTGTGTGTGTGTGTGTGTGTGTTTGTGCGGATTTTTATGGGAGACGCCTTTCTCTAAATAACTGCTAAGACCTAAAAAGCCAGAGTGTAATGCCAACGAGCTAAAACGTCAAATTACCATAGATAAAAAGATTGTCTCATTTAATTTATATATTGAAAAGAACTTAAGCAGCTAAATACAGTCTACATTTAACAGTTAACGTTTACAATACTCAGTTAACATCATCACCGATTGTCGACAATACAACAAAGAAGACGGAACATATACATTTAGTTATTTATATACTGTTTAGTTATGTAATGATTAACCCGAGTATTTCGCTAAAACTGACTAAACTTAATGCATAGAAAATACTATATTCGATTAATAAATGAGAGGTGGCTGGTCAGCTGAACCCGTTGTTAAAGTGGTGTAAAATATGCATGATAAGCTTAAATAATAGCTTAGATTAAGTAATGGAGTATTAAATATTCTGTTCAGTTGCCATTCATAAACTGCTCGACCTCGACGCTGATGGTCTTCATTAGCATCTCGGTTGGCTTGGAACAACCGTTGACAACGTCATTGACGCAAGCTCGGACCGTGATACTGTAGAACTGATTGGGCAGCAAGTGGGTCAATTTGTGATTATGCTGTGTTCCAGGCAAACTAATGCCACCGAAATCTTCTTCGACGACGCATTTCCGTTCCACCTGATCGGCGACCGAGGTATGGGCATCCTTGCACGTGGGCTTAGGGTGTTGGATCAAAAAGTCGGCAATGCCCGTATCCTGAACCTGGCGCAGCTTATCCTCCATCAACAGACGATACCTTTCATATTGCTTGGCCGCTTTCCGGTTTTTCTCCTGTTGTTCCACCGATATTGTTTCGTTTAAACCTAGCGGTGCTTCCGTTGTTGTTGTGCTGGTCCCGTTGGCAGTTGCGTCTTTCGAGGGACCTGCGATAAGATTCGCAAAGTCCTTGACCTTGTCAAACTTCTCCTTCTTAGGCTTGCTCCTGCGACGTCTGGTAATACCCAAAAGGATCGTCAGTCAAATAGACGAGAATAATTTGAAGAATACTTACGAAACATAAATTAGATTGGGCAGCGCGTCCTCATAGGTTATCTGATCCTTGTTGTAGTAATCCTCATCCTCTGGCTGAGGTCCCGAATTGTAAGGCTCCGCATCATTGCAGACGCAGTCCAAATCGCTCCTGCCTGCTAAGCTGTTATAATTCTTGCCACTGGTTTCCGGCTTGGTGAGATTACGCAACTCATAGTTAATAATATACTTGGATATAACACCATTGGGTCGACTTGGTGGCCACCAGTAAATCTCCTGGAACATGAATAAGTTTGTGAATACACAAGTCACATAAATATTACATTTTAACCACTCACAATCTCCGTGCTGCGATCCGAGGTGCCGTGCAGGCGACTCACTGGACTCGGCTTGCTGGCCAATGTGCGAAAGTAGAGTATCTCCGAGTACGCATCGATTTGCATATGATAGTCGGTCCGTGTGAGGGTCTTCACAAAGAAAGCGTACTGTGTGTAGGGCTTAAGGTTGCTGATGACGTGGCGACGATTCTTGCTGGGGGACACGTCCATTAGCCAGCTAAAAACATGTGTATTTAGCATTTACTCATAATTTAACTTACTGGCTAGGCCCACTTACTTATCATGTCCACAACCATGGCGACCATCGTACTTGGTGACATTGCGCTGCGGCGCTTCCATATAGTGATAAGAGTAGCCAATCATCGTTTCCATTTCGTCGCACTTCATATAGTCTGTCGCAATGCGAACCGCTGTAGAATTGACATCCTCGACCACGACGTCCAGTCTACGCACTGCATCGCCGCAGATCACACGCTCCCCATTCGAGTTGGGCGACACATCCGCAACGGATATCTTCTGCACAGCCTTCAGAGAGGGCTGCAGCAAAAGGATTTTTTCGTAGCACAATCGCGGATTCAGATGAAAGAAAACCGTGCCACGTTGAATGGCCACCTGACGATTGGTCGGCCAAATATGTTCCATGTGATGATTGTTTACGACGGACAGGGCATATCTAAAAAAGAAGGTCGATAATTGGTAAAACTAATATATTGCATATCGGGTTTGAACGGAACTTAATATTTCTTAATCAAACCTTGATCCCAGCCAGTTACCCAAAAAAAAGTTGAGGCCTGGCCCCAAAGGAACTCAACTTATTTTAATTACAAATACTTTTGATTATCTAAAACAATAGGTCTTTATTGTTCTAAAAGTGTACGATAAATATCGAATATGATTTATGAATATTGATTGACTTAGGTTCCCAATTTAAAAGTGTTGAGTTTATTAAAGCTAGAGATGGGCGTATGTCGAATTCATTTAACACAAAACAAGCCCATCTTACAACACTAAACAAACCTATACCCTCTTCAGATAAAGCGTAAATATCTTTTTTATGGCCTGTCCCACAATAAACTGACAACACATTAATTGGCAAGAAATATATATAATAGCTCATATATATATTTATATTATATAGATTTATAATATAGTTCTTCTAATACAAATATGGAATGAGCATCTTATAACTCATCGTTAACATGGTTGTTCCGTAAATGTTCTATTGAAAAAATGGCTGACTCAACAAAAAGGTCTCAATAAACAATAAATATGTGATTGATTTGCAAATAATTGTCATTGAACAATATGAACTACAGAGGTTAATGAATTACAACTAGAGGTATTTTAAAAGACCCTTTACATATACAAATACAAGGTGTTACGAATACTACAAAAATAGGCAACTGTATAATATATTATAAAATAAATAAACTCTTATTAATTGGGCTTACTTGTTTTCAATTAGCTGATCGCCGCGTATAGTGTCCAAGTTCATGAGGAACGTCAACGACATCAGTTGTGCCGAATTTTGAACTTTAAGATACCCAGTAATCTCCTTAATGGAACCTAAGGCCTGCTCCAGAGCGCTGACAATTTTTTCTGAAATATCGAAGGTTAATTACAATCAGTTTCTCATTGAAGAGCTCTCGTTATCACCCTTTATATCCACCAGCTCAATAATCAGAGATCCATTGATAGCCACGCAGTCTTGCAGCGGCTCCAAGTCAGCTGCCCGCTTAATATGAAACACGCCCTTGCATTCCAGCTGGCATTGGATCTGTCCATTGGCCTCCACAACGGACTTGTGATAATCTGGGCAGTGACTCGCGCAGCGGGAGCCAC
The DNA here is from genome assembly GCA_004143845.1 of Drosophila lacertosa. Taxonomy (NCBI): domain Eukaryota; kingdom Metazoa; phylum Arthropoda; class Insecta; order Diptera; family Drosophilidae; genus Drosophila; species Drosophila lacertosa. The sequence goes on along the minus strand of SCDZ01000507.1, from coordinate 15,129 downwards.
GCGTCAGCGGAATGAGCTGCAGCTGGCGGCACTCCTTGTACGTGATGCACTCCCTCTGGTTAAGCTCATAGCTGGCAATGCACTGGTCCACACAACGACCGCTCTTTGCATAGTTGGCACACAGCGTGCAGTTCTCCAGCGAGCAGCCCGTTATGCAACTGTGCTGACAACAATTCCCCGAAGCATCGCAGCCATTGTGACCGCAATTCTCTGGACAGCCCTCAACGCGGGGCGGGGCCAAACGCACCTGAGCCGCTTGCATATTCCAGCAGTATTTGGTGCCATTGGATCGGAACGAATAGTCGGCAGAGAGACCGCCACAAACAGGGCAATGATTCGGTGACTTGTTGAGCTGGAAAATGGGATATTAATAAAACATTTTGGAGACTTAGGCCAGAACAATGTTTAATTAGGCAAACCTAACATGTTGTGTGGAATGACAGCCAAACGTACCTTCAAAGAGAAATGCTGCGTGGTTGCATTCCCGAGCAAATAGACCCAGTCAACAGTTCGCACAAAGCACAGCATCGGATTGCTTTCGATGCGAATGTTGCCCTTCTGGATGCGCAACAGCTCCAGCAGACCCAGCTCCCGCAGATTGCGGTTCTCGTAGACGGTCAGGGCATACTGATCGAAGAGCAGCTGCTTGCCGCGTATGAGGCGCAGCTTGGGAAAGATGTACTCGAGGGTAAGCAGTCCGGTGCAGCGATAGATCATTAGATAGTCGGTGATCTCGGCCACATCGGTGCGCAGCTGGGTGAGATTCACATTGGCTGGCAGGTCAAGGTGTGCAATTCGCACGTGGCCGACGACGAGGCTGCAGTTGCGCAACTGCTCGAAGTCGGAGAGTTGTCGCAGCTCCAGGGAGCCGCAAGTGGATGCATAACTGGTGGCAACTGGCCACAGCAGCAGCTGCAGCCAAAGCATGCGCCACATGTTGACGCTGTTTGCGATGTCAACTGATACTTTCAATTTAGAGCACTTGACCCGCGTGACCCCTTAACATTTACGTACGCGAGCGTCAGTTCAATGGGCACGAGGGAAGCGATGGGTAATTAGCGCCACGCTATAAATTGCACACTTGAATGCCAATGTCGATGATGATGATGATGTTGATGTTGAGGCTTCACCCCGGTCAGTGGCTATTTCTGTGCCCGCTTCCGAGTGGCACGCGCGTTCTGCCTGCGACGACGATTCGCTTTCAACTGATTTACTGGCGAGCAGAACAACGTTTGTTCATCGACGATTGGCTTCGATCTGTTCAATTAGCTAGAAGAGCCCTGTCTCCATCTTTGCCGATTGTTGTTTTGTTTCACTTTTTGACTCTGCAGCGGATTCTCCCTCTTTTTTAATTCCTACATACACCAGCTGTGAAATAATCGTGTATTCATTTTTACATGGTATTCCCTACTCATTGTTCTTTATTTTGCGGCTGGTGTAAGGGAATTTAAGCAGAGTGCCAAAAAGGTGCGTGTACAGTGGCTTCAGTTATGAGGGGGGTCGAGCTTAGGAAGAACAAAAAAAACAAAAAAAATGTTTATTATTATAGTATATGTATGTATATACATAGGCTTTGCTTGGCTAAGCGGTTATTTTTTTAAATTGGTCGAAATAGTTCAATTGAAGACAATAATATTGTTAGAAACAGAAATTAACAATATTGTTTATTATAAAAAGTTTTACAAAACTTTCATTTTATAGTTGTTCGTTACAAACTACAAAAACTTTCGAACTTGAACAGCAAAAAAAGCTTTTTGCTTACAGTAAAAGCATTTCGACAAATCAGCTTTAAGACCCCCACATTACATTTAACGAGCTCCGTCTCTGTCGATCTCTCACAGTTGCTTTGTGTCTCACTTGTTTTTGGCAATTCTTTGAGGCAGCTGTTGCCCTTCAATTTGCTATTCTTCCACTTCCTCTTTGCCGGCAGTCAAAGCACTTGTGCCTTTACATGTCCCACACCCGCTGGCTCCTGTCCCAAAAATGCAACTGCAAAACAAGTTTACAGTTTTCGACGCAGTCGGCGTCGCCGTTAGCGTCTATTTTGCGCTTTTTTGCTCCTCGCTTTCTGTTTGTTTTCTTTAGATGCTGCGTTCACTGATAACAAAATTGCGCCGCTGAGCAAAAATTAAGTTGCACCGGCAAACATTTCAATTAGAGTAACGGAGCTTGCCCGAAAGCAGTGAGTGTGGGACAAGACAGCAACCACAGCAGCTGTTATGGCAAAAGCGAACAATTGGCTGTTGCAGTTCAGTTCAGTCAATTCAAGTACAACTAATGCTAACAATGTGCAATTGAAAATCTGTTGCAGCGACGACGTCGAATGGAGTCCAATTGAAAATAATTGAAGTGAAAATAACAAGTGCAATAGACAATAAAACTAAAGTGTTTAAATAACTAACCTATGCTCACATATGTACACTATAAGTTATTGATATACATACATATGTATATAGATACATATGTACATGTACGTACTTACATTCATAAGATGTGTGTACATAATAGGGGCACTCCCCGAGCTAAATATATAACAAATTATTAGCTGTAACAAATATATATACATATACATATACATATGTATTTATACTACCAGAAATAACTTTCTTTTCGACTACAAAAATAATATTTCCGATTGAAGCAATATAAAAAATAACGTTAAATATCTGTCCAAGTACCGCAAAGCGCAATGCGACAAAAAAGGTATTTGCGGCTAGCTAAATGCGATGCGTGTCGAAAAGCCAAAAGTGATACCAGAAATTCGGAGTAAGATACACCTCGTGCCACAGATGTGGCAAGTGCGAACGGAGTCGACTATTCGAACAGAGTTTCACACACAAATTGATTTGCAGGCGACCAAAACGATGCGCAGAAATCAATTTATAGCTGAATTTTGCGGGCTGCGGTGATGAGAGAGTAGCGTAAATTGAATGCAGCATATTTTTGGGTGGCTTGTCAAACTGTGCATATATCGAAGTAGTTGTTTTTGTGTAGCCGCTGCCCGGACGCGCAAATTATTGAATATGCCAGCCATAACGAGACGAATGGACGTTGGAGGATGCAGGACACCTCGGCCGCACAGCAGCCACATAATCTACTGGCATGCCAGATGGGAGACACCTTCGGCATCAACGGCATTGGAGGCGGCAAACACGTAACGGCATTTTGCGGCGCGTGCTGGGAATCTATAGCAGTTTCAGCTACTGCGAAACGTGTGCATATGCCTATACACACTCACACACAAACACCCACATACACACACTCATACAGTTGTGCCTCCTGGGCGCTCTATAAGTCAGCCGGTCCCACGCACGTCGTTGCATTTAAGTGCCAAATTAGAGCTGCGGACGAGCTGGCGCAAAACTCCTCCTGCACATGGCAGGACGGTCTATAAATCAAGCGTGGAGAGCGCATCTTATGCAATTTATGGCATGCCAATTCAATGAAAGAACTGCTGCCTCATCACATCCATTATTAGTGATAAGTAGTTGCCGGCGCTTCAAATTAATTGAGTTTGCACAAAAATTCAGTTGCAGACTCGAACGCATCGTCACTCCGTCCATTCAATGCACTTGGGTATTTTGACATGGACGCATCAGTCTACATCAGTCAGTCAGTCAGCGGCAAAGTTGATTGATGTGACACCTAGCAAGGACTGACAGCAACCAAAGTTCTCAAAAACAGTTCTAATAAACAGCGCGAATGTCGCTCACTGATCCAACTTGACATTTAGTTAGCCGAGCACATGTGTCTGCATCTGTGTATTGTTGTGTGTGTGTGCGAATACACTTAGCGAAAAACAGTGTGCTAAGACCATATACAACATATGTAATATAACATCTAAAAATGTTGGTCTTTAAAGATTTTCAGTTAAATATATTATTTTAATATATGATATATATTATATTTATATTAGGTATAAAATTAAAATTAATTAATATAATTAAGATTTTCGTCATTTAAATCTTAATACAGCAAAAAGTTTTTATTATAAAGATATTTTTGTGAGATTTAATGCTACATCAATAAGAACAATGTTCTTATATAGGGCATAAAAATCCTTTACTTCGCTTAAAATTGTTATGGAGTCTTTTATGTTAGCCAAAGAATTTTTTTAAAAATCAATTGTTTTTTTATAAACAGCTTTTTCTTAGTTCAATAAGTTTTAGCATAATTCTAAAAGCACCTCTTTTTTAATCTTTACGTGCACTTCATTTAACATATGCAAACAGACGACATTTAAGCTCTATTAACCAACTTAATTCTATTAATTAATTATTTTTATTTATAAATTTTTATTATTTTTGGTTTGCTGCCCAGTGACGAAAACGTCTGCAAAATATTCAATTAACTTCCGACCTTTTTATGAAGTTCCATGACAGCTCATATTTATTTCTATTTTTACTTTATTAATAAGCTAAGAAGTAGATAATATTAGGTTTAATGTTAATTCATATGAACGTTAATCTAAAAATATATTTAAACGACGTATTTGTATCAAAAAAATTCGTTATACTTTATTGTGGAGTGGGAAATTGTGAAATGTCAATATCAATTGTAAAGTCTATTTTAAGAATGTATAAAAAGAATATATTTTTTATTTAAAAATAAAATAGAAAAAAAAAGGAAAGTTGTTAAAAATATCTTATCAAGCTTTTCTGTCCATGAGCCTTAACAAAAAACACAATCAAATAAGTACTCAATCATATTGTAAGCCAATTTGATAAGTCAAGATAGAAACATATCCGAAAAATAAGCATATTTGCCAAATTTAATAAGAAGTATGTCCTAAATATACTTGGTGCAAACATGGACTCAGAATTTACCCTTCAATGCGTTCTGCAATTCATACACCAAAAAATTCATACCCTCTCTCAAGGACATTCAATCACAGAACTCACTTCAGACCACTTGGCGTTATTTGCGTGTGGATTGTAGCTCCCCCTGAAAGTGTGGCAAATGTGGTTTGTGTTTGTGTTTGTATTTGGCTATTTACATATACAAACACACACATGCACACATGCTTAAATAAATCCCAAAAACAAAAGCAAAGCATTTAATATGGGTAAAATGATTCAGTTGCGTGTCGGCTCGATTCTAAATTTATACCCACTTAGCATTTGGTGAAATCAAATTACAAACTTATTTATAATCTGTTAAGTGGCAATTAAATGTAATTGGAACAACTGCCAAACGAATCCAATAAGAAATTCACTTAAATATCTACAAAAACCAGGTCATTTAATATGAACTGTGTGGGCGTCGCAGCCAGGACTCTAATGCCCAGGTCGTAGGAAATCTTATTACCATGGCAATAACCCAAAGGTGAACAATCTTAAGTTCAGATTTACTTGTCTCAGAGTGGGCAACGTTAAATATAGCCCTAGCATGTAACTTGAGCAGATTAGTTCGAGTAGATTTAATTGGAAATTGCGGATGCTCGACTTAATCGTTGTTTGGCACTCTAATGAAAATAGCCGTTACTATGGGAAAAAATGTTACATCAAATACACTGTTCGTAAAGCAAAAAAAAAACTGAAAGGAATTTAATTTTTATTAAATATCTGCTGTTAATATGAATTTTATTACATGAGCTATACGATATTGGGTGAGCTTTAAGAAAAAAAATAAAATAAATAATTGAACGATTCTCAGCTTGTTGATAAATATTTAAGAATAAAAATTGTAATAAACCAAAACTGATTGTCTCATATTTAAATAAATTATCTAAATTGTGCACTATTTTACAACTGAATTCTAAACTCTTTGAGTCATTAGCAAGAAACAATTCATAACTTGTGCTTTAATCTTTCATAGCTTTCCATAAATATTTTCACATTTTCCACAGACCTTATCTACCAGCTCAAAAGATCGTTAAGTGTCCTTGCATTTTGGTTGATTTATCACCTTTCAACCTGGTTCAAGCGATATCCCTTTATATATATATATATATATATATATATATATATATATATGTATTAAATATGGCCGCCTGCATTTATGGCCAATTAAAACAAACAAAACAAAGTTTTGTGCAGATTTTATGTAAACTTTTCGTTTTGTTCGCTGTCAACGCAACTCAGAAAAGCGTTGCATATTTTTACAGCTATGCACATAATGCCTAAGCCAACATGGAGACAGCTGGCCCCTTTTAGCCATAACTGCTGTCCTCTCACACACACACACACACACACAAAGGGAGACTCTCAAATCTTGAAGTTTATGCAAAAGGTGCGCAACGCTGCCATTTGCTTATATTCCATTCTATATTCTTATTACAATATAAATTGTGCCCGATGCCCAGCCAGCTGCCAAGTTCGCCCTCAACCCCTTTCCCCCTTATCTCCTTCTCCTGCATTATTTCTCTTGCATACTTCCTTTGCCATCCCTTTATCATGCAATGCAAATCGTTTGGCGTTGGGTTAAACATTTTTTCTGCATTTTTTCTGCCAGTCGCCTTTTGTTGCTTAAGCGTGTAATTTATGTGTGTGTGTGTGTGTGTGTTTTTGTGGCTGACAGCATGTATGTGCATGTGTGCACAAGTGTGTGTGCGTGTGTGCATGAACGGATACTTTGCATGTCCTGGCACAACAATTTGCATATGCTGCCCATACAGAGAAAGCAGGTAAAAATTTTCTATTAGCCGCACATAAAGCTTAATTTATTGGCCCAGAACTTTGCTGGCCAGGAAGTTGCAATCAGCCCCCAAAAAAAATAAAAAAAATTAAACCTGACCGGCCCATGCAAAAGTAATTCGATATCAAAGTAAATTAATAATGCAAAAAGGTTTTTCTGACTCGCCGGAATTTTCACTTTGCGTGCAACATTGGAATTCGCTTCCGCCCCCTTTTTGAGTGCCTTAAATAATGAGTGAAAATATTTTCGAAAATGCTTAACCAGCCAAGCAGCCTGACAGTCTGGCAATCAGTAAAAGTTTTTGCAACAGCTGCGGGCCCGACAGAGGAAACAGCCCAACAAGAACAACACGATATTCAAATCAAATTAAAGTCATTATTAAATTTGGTCGCTGACTGCGAACAATGCGTGTTAAGGGCTAAAAGTCCCCCGAAAAATGCTTTGTGGTGTGTTGATGGCCAAATTAATTGCATATCTGATGGCGCTAAGATTCAGCATGCAGAGCGTAAACCGCTAAGCTGCGTTAGCCACGCTCATTTGTTGTTCTTTGTCATGGCGATAATTGAGAGGGTGGGCTTGGATTCGCCAGTGGATAATGCCAGGATTGCTGCACTTGAACGGGCAGACGAAATGGGGCAGTTGGGGGCGGATCACATAAAAGGCTGCTGGGTTGGTGGATGAATTGACGGAGAGCGATGCTTAACTGAACGTTTAAAATCGAAAGTTCATAAACATAAAGTTTATTTACCTTTGTACACCCTTTCTTGGGCTCTTATCTATTCGACTTAAATGTTTCTGAATTCTTAAAATTATTTTAATTATTATTAACAGCAAAAGTCGAATAGAAATAGCCCCTTTTATCTTTTTATTTATGAAAGAGGAGAAAAATAATATAGTCAACTAAATAAAAAAAATGGCGAGCTAAATATTTAGTTGGATAAAAACTATTCCTTGTTCAACATATATAAATATAGACATAGGATGAAACTATAAACACATTTATTATAATTTTATCATACGTCTAGATAGATGGATCCAGGATATTCCCACAACCAGCCCAGCTAATGTGAAAAGTTTATCTTATCTAAAATGTGTTTCTAAAAATTATTTAGCTTACTTTCATATACTTTTAATTTTAATTAATTTTTTTTGCTTTTATTATTAGTTTGTAAGAGAAATCTGACAGGGAGATCAATTGGCACCTTTTTAATCTTCTTTTACTTGGCCGGATAGTGAGAACATAATTTCGTTTATTCCGCGAATAAAGTGAAAAACTGAAAAAAAAATTGTTTTAATTTTAAAGAGTTTTACCTGAAAACTAAAGCAAATTTGTGAACCTCAACAAAAGGACTCCGTTTTAAAATTTATAATATTTAATAAGCTTGCGCAAACAATAGGCAAGCTTCCTTTGGCTTGCGGCGGGCCAAGTTAGAAGAGGTTGTGTGTGTGTGTGGGGGCGGGACCCAAAGACAAGTGACACCTACAAATAAGCAAAACAGCCCGCAAACAAAAGCGCACCACAAATTTGTTAAGATTAGCACACAATTCGCACACAGTCAACAGCCATCGCCATCTTCAGAGCCATCTTCAGAGCCATCGTCATTGACAGCCGTGGCCAAGACGCAGTCGGGCTGTCTAATCTAATGGCTGCCGGCTGCCTTGGCAGCCTTGGCAAACATTGACATTTTCTGTTATGTAATCAGACGCCCGGAGGTATGCAACAGCAACAAAAAAAGTCACCCCCTCCCCCAGCCAAAAAAAAACAGACAACGCCAAAGGAACGCAATAAATTGTCGCATAAAAATTGATGTTTTATTTTCAGGTGCGTTGCGCATTGCTTTTCTCGTTTTTCCTCCTGGTTTCCCACTTACTGTTGTTGTTGTTGTTGTTGTTGATGTTGTTGTTGTAATGCTTTGGCGTGCAAAACGTGCACAGAAAACGCAAATTCTTGTGGTTAGCCGAAAACACAAACAAACCGCTAGAAAGAAAAGCAAAGCACAAATTTAAGAATTTTTGGCTGATAGAGAAACACCCTACTGAAAGACACCCTGCTGACTTTGACTATGCGTAAAAAATGAAATATTTTAAATGTTATCAACGAGAGAATCCAGCTTTTGGTTAAATTAAATTTTTATATATATATAGATATTTATTATGATTTTTTTAACATTGTTGTTAAAGAAACTATATAGCTTTACCATATCTACTATATTATTAGTTTGATTTAGTTAAGCAAGTCAAGAAGTTCAGCTGAAACAATTACTATACTGAAATATATTTAATTTATATTTCTTTTTATATTTCAAAATATATATATTTACTATTCAGTTAAGTTTTATTTAAGCTGACAATCCTTTTAAATTTAAGTAAATATGATTTAAATTCTGTTGACTCATTGCAAAGTTTGATTTAATTTTCACATTAAATAATTTTTATTTCTTTGCTTCCAATTTAAGCCCAAAAAATATGTATTTTATTATTTCAAGATATTTATTGCATTTTACCTTTAAAAGAAACATTATAATTAAATGAAAATTCATTTCTCTTTTCAAATGAATAACATTCTTTTTAAATTTAAGTTAACATTTTCCTCTATTTGTTCCACTTCAGATATTTTGCCTTAAGTTCTCATTCCATTTATTTTTCGTCAACAAAATTATTTACATTATTTATTTCTTTCCTGACTAAATTGATATGCCCCAAGAGAGGACTTAGTATTATGAAGTCAAACTGCCCGCTGGCAACGACATTTTCAGATGGAGACAAATCAAATTCCTTGTCCTTGCCTACGACAAGATTGAGACTCAGCCGAAAATCTGGCCTGTACAATTATCAGGTAGATATCTCGAGTCTCGTTTTTGCAAGCTGAATAGCACCTGATAATAATTCGACTGGGCATTTAGCTGGGGCCATTTGTATCAAGTGGGCTTACCGGGCTGCCGCAAGGAGCCACAGCTGCGAAATTAATATTTGCCACGTGTAACGCGGCGTATGCGTAACCCGAGGCCAATGCCAAGTGAAAAATGCCAAATAATCCATAACATGGCCGCATCCGATTGCCAGCCAACAAAGACAAGGCACCGAAACCTGTTAACCGGAGTCGCTTGTGTGCGCCAGCCAAGACATACATATAGACACATATGTACACAGATATATACCCTAACTGAGGGTATATTGATTTTGTTATATTTGTTGTGTTTTAAATTGATTTAACTGAATTTAATAATAGTTGTTTAAGTTGCATGGAATATCTTTATGTCTTCAAATTTAATCTTATCTTAATTAGTCTGTTTTTTAATTATCACTTCTTCTTCTTCATATGAAAAAATTTAAATATAATATATATATAATATAAATAGAGTATTAAATCTTCGAAACTTGAATAATATCCGTCATATTTTGTTTTTTTGTACAATGAAATACTTTTGTGCTGCAGCTGTGATCAAAGTGAAATATTTTGCAAATATGCAGACATTTATTCATTTTAATTTAATATATATGTTTTTCAATTTTTATTAGATGCGTACATATTTTATAAAAATGCATATAGCCCAAATCAGTTTTTAAATAAAAATGTCTGCAAACAAATTGCAAAAAGGCAACAAACTCAGCAATCAAACCACAGGCCAAAGAAACAGTTATATATATATATATAGATATATATATCTACGTCAAGTTTTGACCCGGAGGCAGAATCAGCTTTTGCAGCAGCGAGTAACGAGATAGCGCGCCGGAAATTTGAGCAATGCAGCCAAATTGCGTTAAGCCAAGCAGGACCCGAGCCGAAGGACCTGCCCAAAACCGACTGATGGCAACTTTACGCTCACCTCAACTAAAGACAAACTGCGCGTTGAAAGCATAAATTCTTGATTGCAATAGACGATGCCGACTGCGGCGCTGGCGTCGTTGTCCTCATCGTTGTCAGCGGCAGCGGCGTTGTTGTCATCATTTTGATGTCTTGCCATGAACTTGCGCAATATTTCACTTAAGGGTAGCATTTCAAAGGCCAGCCACGCCTCTCTGCAGGACGACACGACGACAGGACGAGCGGGCAAGCAGTTAAATTGCGTCCAAACGCAACAAAGGGAACACGTGACATCTGCGGCACATAAATAAAGCACCATTGTGAATTATTACGCGCCATCATCAGCGACAACTTCGGCACAGCCTGAGTGCCACACCCCCCCCCCCCTTGCCCCCGTGCCTCCTGCCCACTGCATACACTACACCCACTCACCCAGGCCCCCTTCCACCCACTTCGCTGTTTTATTTATACGGCTCAAATCAATGGAGACTAAGTCTCAACAAGTCGGCGCGTAACGTGGCTAACACAGCGTAGCCCACTTTTGGGCCAAATTAAGTGCTTAAATTTCAATTAAAACTTGTGTCTGCCGATTTCAATGGGAATTTTCTCGCCATCAGCCATACTTTATAGTAATTAGCTACAGTTAAATTGAATGGCCTTAGAACTGGGCTATAAAGGTAATAACAGTCAGCTCTTCAAAGGGATTTCAAATAATATTTATTTAGTTCGCTTCGAAAAACGAAAATTGCGAATTCCTTTTTTTTTTTGCTTTAAATAAAAACTTTTATTTAATAGTTCAGAAAATGTAAAGAAAGTTTATATTTTAAATGGATTTGAAATAAACTTATGGGCGAAGTTTGCGTTTATTGGTTAAAAACATTTTGTGCGAGAAACAAATTTAAAAGAAGTGAAGTAAATGTTAATGAATATATTTTTTTAGTTTTTTCAATATTTAATTTGTTTGTAGTAAAAACTTGTGTGTGTTAAATTTGAAAAAGAATAAAGCAAAAAATTATTAGCGAAAATTTATAACTTAAATTGACAAAATAAAAGAATCTTTGCTATATTTTTAAGTACTTCATTAAAATTCAAAAATATATTTCTTTTAAGCATGCTGTATTTATTTCAATTAAAAATGTTGCCAATATTTCAAAAATATATATATTCGAAATAAATGTGAAATTTATTTAACTGTTTATGTTTTATGTTTCAGTTTAAATTATTATTTGCATGTCAATAAGCTAAAAAGTTATGGAATATATTTGAATTTCGCACAAATTCAAGTACAATGTGTTTTTTGGGGCTTGGTTTTTGCTTATTGCAAATGTCTGAGAGGAATTCAAGAGGCACAAATTTGGTATTCCTTGGGCTAACAATACATTTGGCTGCCATTTCTCTCTCTCGCCCGCTTCGATTGCTGTCTTTGATTGCAGCTGACCTACTTGCTGCCTGATTACCCAACCGCACACGGACGCACACACGCACACACACACAGATGCATTGCTATACATTTATATTTATTGATAGACATATATATATATATACATATGTACGTATGCAAACAGTGAGCATACTTTGCATAACTTAAGGCAAATTCCGCATACTTCGCTGGCAAATAACTTTGCATATTTGGCGGCGCCTTTGCCGCATGCCTTTGATTTATGCAAAGTTTTCGGTGCTGCCGCAGAAGCAACTTCGATTAATTGCAGCCAGAGTTGCCAGAGTTTACACACACGACAGGCAATTCTCTAGGACCCCATGCTTACAAACAAACATTAATTTGTCGTCTCGCTTTTTAAGCACTTTTAAAAGTTTTCTTACTTTGGCTTTGATTTTGACTTGTTGCTGTTTTCTTCTTCTTCTTCTTCGTCTTTTTTAACGGCTTTAAATGCAAATTTGTGTCATTAATATGAATTTGATAAGCACAATGCACTGAAGCACTCAAGCATAATGATATGCCCCATCTTTGGAGAGGAAGTTTCTTCAAGACCTCTTAAAAATTGCTGTTCAATGGCCTGGCTTTAAATTTGGCAAAGGATAAGTTAAGGATCCTAAAGAGCAATTTTCCTAAAGCTGTCAGAGATTTAATGCCATACATCTTGTGTGTTTGAATTTGTGCCAGGTTGTTTATTTTAATTTAACTTTACGTTCAATTAACTTTCTCCAGCACATTTTTCATTTGGCGCCAACATTTAAATGCGGATAAAGACAATTCAATCTTTTAGCAATATTTATTGTTGTTTATTTAGTATAAATGAAAGAGTTAGTTTGAAGTTACTTTGGGTTATATTCGTATTTTTTTATATAAGCCATATTTTATTGGCTGCATTTGTGGACTAAATAAATTCCGCCTTTCCTTAGACATCTATTTGAAAAGAAAAAAAAATAAAAATACATTAAATAACAAACACTTCAATGCTGCTGTGTTTTAATTTATTGTGGAAATTTGAGTTTGCCAAACTTAGATAAGAATAATACGTAAGTAATTAACAGATTACCAATTCCCAATTAGTTATTCTTACTTTGAATATAATCGAGAATATTTTTATATTACGTATACGAAAATATTTTCAAATTTTTTCCGAAAATCACAAGGGGGAGTACACTCATTTTTCCCAAAAAAATTAAAAAATATTTGTTTTCTCAATATGCATAAAATTTAAATGCCAAATGATTCTAAGCTCCAATTCACAGTCAAAATGGTCATCGAAATCGGTCAAGTTTTGGCAAAGTTATAACAATTTGAAGTTTACATGTACTCCGAGGAGTATATCCGGAAGGCTTTTGGGTGCTCAACTAGTAAAAATTTCTGTCATTTTAGGGTGATTTTTTACAAAAAAAATAACTACCTCAGAATCAAGTTTAAAGTCGATTTTTATACTAATTTTAGCAAAGGCTATCGATTATAAATAAAAATTCGCGATTCTAAATTTTGAAAAAAATATTTTTTTCGAAAATCACAAGGGGGGAGTACATTCTTTTTTCCAAAAAAAATTAAAAAATATTTTTTTTCTCAATATGCATAAAATTTCAATGCCAAATGATTGTAAGCTCCAATTCATAGCCAAAATCCAATTTCTCTCTCTCTTTCTCACTCTTCCTGTCTCTCTCTCTCTCTCTCTCTGTCTGTTGCTTTTCTTTTCTCATATGCACAAGCAATTCATTACACACAATTTTCAGATTTTCCCCGAATACTATTTTATTATTTCGTCGACTCTACTTTCTTTCTTTACTTTGCCTTTCTATTTTTATCTTTTCATTTTTCTGTTGCCACGTAAGTTGGCCATGCTAGTTTTTGGCTAACGTAAGCAGATCTCGAAATCAAGTCAAGCGCGCTGCGAAGCTGTCAACCGCACGGATACGCCGGGGAACCCAACTGAGGTGGCATGCAACGTCGCTTTGTGGAGCGCAAAGCTAACTGCAGCTGACGTACAGGTAAAAATGGGAGCACACACGCAACTTCCTTTTATGGGCGGACTGCGTCCTGCAGCTAATGTAGTTTACTTACGCTGAAATATTTGCTTAGCTGCTGCTGCACACACACACACACACAAACACACACACATACACACAGGGGGATAGTCAATTTTTATCAGCAGTGTTAAATTTGCATGGGACATGACAGTTGACTTTTCACTTGCGCTGTTGGTAACTGCAACTGGCCAAGATTATTTACCCGGCAGCTGCGATTGAAACTAGTAAGTTAGCATCGTTAGCAGCTGGCGCGTGCTTAAAGCTCCATTTGAAGGAGAGCATGCCCCGAAGGACTCGCCAGTTTGCCAAAAAATTAAGATAATTACGCAGGCGGCGGCGTTGGCTTCGGCTTCGGCTTCGGCGCTGGAGTTGCTGTCAGGATCAGCCGCAAATTGCCGTCATCATTCTTGACTACCTTTTGTTGTGCCAGGACTTATGAGAAAGGCCGAAATGTCATGTACAAAAGATAAAAAGGACACGCCAGCTAATGAAACAGCAGCAAAGCGTAATCACAAAAAAAAAAAAAATGACAAAAATAAAAACAGAAGCGAAATACAAAATGCCATTGTGCCAAGCAAACACCAAAAGGATTGTGAGGCACATTTCCATTTTGGAACAACCAAACGCCCACCCAACCACCCACCCACCCACCCAACCACCCAACCACCCATCCACAATTGCTGGCATAGCTTTGCCAGCTCTATTGTTCTTGTTGTTGTTATTATTCAGCTACCGTTGCCTTTGTTAAATTGAAACAATTTGTCACTCTTGGCCAAGTTGCCAGCGGGCTTTGTTTTTGTTACGGACAGCGGACGATTCAAGGCAAGGGCAACTTTCCCATCCACTTGATAATGAAATAAATGAAGAGTAAATTGTGCACGAGCATAAATATGTAAAGATATTTTTAATATTTCTGTGTATTGTAATTGCATTTTGTTTAAAACATTAAAACAAGTGTTCTCCTCCGTGTAAACTTAATTAACAAATTATCCTGCAGCTTAGTAATAAAATATAAGCCAAATAAATATTATTCAAAAAGAGAAATTGGAATTGCGGAAACTTTGCAATTAACTAAGTTTGATCTAAAATTTTGGAGTAAGTAGATTTGGGATTATCTAGAAACCCCTGCCCAGTTATTAATTGTTGTAAAAAATAAATAAATAAATAAATAAATAAATAAATAAATAAATAAATAAATAAATAAATAAATAAAT